>JAGTYA010001275.1:0-12461 GCA_024291935.2 Okapia johnstoni | reverse complement strand
GAGGGGGAGGCGTTTTTCCCCCTTGCAGGGATGGAGGCATCCCCCGGCACCTGTTCTGGCTTCAACGAGGCTTGGGGACTCCTTGCGGGCGACTACCTATGGTGTCCCCAAGAGGATCCCGGATCAAACCTGCCACAGAAAAGCGAGGGTCTTTCCGCCCAACCACCTCGGAGGGCGTCCCCGCGGAGCCGTCCCTCCTTGCGAGTAGTCGGGGCCCTATGGATTCTGACAAGCGACTCGAAGAGTCCAGTGTCGTGACGCTTCTTCTCCTGCGCTATGCAACGTGACATCACCTGCAGCTGGAGCTCCGCTCTAGGCGCGCCCTAGAGGCAGAGGATCGCTGGAGATATACAGCCGTTCGTCTCAACAGTGCGAGCGGGATCCCTGTGTCTCGCAGACGGTAGCCAGCAAACTAAATTAATTCTAGACGAAGGGGCTAGCATCGCCCCGTTGTCGACCGTTCTGGCAACTATCACGTCTGGGCTGGTCAGGTCCTTAAATCTCGCCTTCAGAGCCTCCCACGCGTCTGGACGGGTCCTATGGCGGGGTTCTACGGGCCACCCTGGCCAGCGGTCTGAGTAGATTCGGGGGGTGGGCTGTGGTGGATTTCAGAACCTCTAATTCTCGGGAGTCCTGAAATTGCGAATGCTAAATCAGGCAACGCCGTTCCTAACGACGTTTTCGCTGCCAATACATCCGGTGCGGCACTTGCAAGGACCGTAAGCTCCCGTACATGCAGCCAGACACATGAACGCAACGAAGTACAGCAATTCCATTGAGACTAGGGGCAGGTCGAAGGGCATGGACGAACTTCTCCTTAGTTGCAGCATAGGACGCCTAGCGAAGTAATGACAGAGAGGGTAGGCCGCATAAGGGGGTGTTCCCATATGCGCAACGGGGCCGAGAGGCCTACATTACCGGCGTTCATCAATGCCACGTTCCGGCACGAATTCAGAAAGGCCACAACCACCCGCATTCCAAGCAGCTGCGCGCCATGACGCGGAAAAGCACAGACAGTCGAATCGCACCGCTGCCGATAAAATGGATCACGAGTTAGACTGATTGTCAGATGAGTCAATGTGACTCGTGAGAGAAGAAGGCTGAGGGTCCCTCGACTCATGGACCTCCAACACATCTGCTATACTAGTAATGTCAGAGGTCGCGTCTCGTTATCTACACTGACTTCCTCAAACCCGTACGTGTGTGCCGAGATACCGCTTCTCGAAGTGCCTCCGCGCGAAGACTAAACTTACACCCGCCTGGGGTACGCGCCTCGCGTGGATACTGCGTGCAAACTAAGACAATGCTGCTAACATCGCTCCTATAGTATGGGACGCGCAGAAGAGCGAAATGAGCAGATAGGTCAGGAGGCCTGAATATAAAGAAACATATCTGAAAGGCCGCTGTGTCGAAGACTTAGTCCTTGCTCTCGAAAGAAGAGACAAGTGGACAGGCAGGCATGGGAGAGAACGACCAGGTTCTGGCTGGACGTAAGAGGCGAGGGGTATGGCGGATACTGGACTGTTCCTGGGTATCCGCGCTCGCAACTCGATGAAGATGAGGCCGCAGAGGGAAGAGAAGATACAAAGCCCAGCACAGCCTGCACTGGCTTGATAATGTCCCCCAAAGCGTTTTTTTTTTTTCCCTGGACTTCCTCAGCAATGGCACATGAGACTTAGCTCCACGTCTAGCACATTTTTGCCACGGCTCCTGAAACGACCCCGATAGACGACCTTGGCAAATGATGGCACACCCCCGCTTCGTCATAGTGTCGCGGCGGAGAAGAAAAAAGCAACGGCAAACGCTCCTCTACTGCAGAAAGCAAGGGAAAGCCCGTTTAACCCATTCGCTGTTTGTGACCTGACTGAGAGGGAGGGAGAAGGCTGAGTCTCCTCGAACTCCATGGGAGCTCACCCCTCCCTTTGGCAGTTAGACGGGCCCCTTTGGATCCTGACGAGGGACAGCGAGTGCGAGTCCTCAGCCTTTTCTCTGCGCTAGCAAACGAGGTACTGGACTCCCTCTATAGCGTAGCGTCTATCCCAAAAGAGATTCTCCTTCGGGAAAGTGACCCCGTCGTCCACAGGCGTGTCGGAAGTTCGCCGCAACTCGAGAATGCACCGCCGCAAGTCGAGAAACACCCCCGTGAGGCCACGCCCATAGAGGGAGGAGGCGCTTTTCCCTTGCAGGGCATGGAGAGCATGCCCCGGCACCTGTTCCGGCTCCGAACGGGGCTTGACTCCTTGCGGGCGACTCCAGGTGTCCCCCGAGATCCCCGGGCCAACCTGCCAAGAAAGCGGGGCTTCCCGCCACACCGCGAGGGGGGCCCCCCGGGCCCCCCTCCTTGCGAGACGGGGGCCCTTGGGATCTGCAGCGACTCGAGAGCCGTCCTGCCTTCTCTCTGGCGCTGCAACGGAGGCTGGACTCCCTCTAGGCGCCCCCCAGAGGTTCCCTGGATACCCGTGTCCACAGGCGAGCGGAAACCCTGAGTCTCCAGAGGCCGCTCGCGAGGGGCCCCCCGTCGCCGTCGGCCCCTCCTCTCGAAAGGGGGGGTCCAATCCCCTTCCTGAATGCCATCGCAATCCCTACATTCCCTCGCACCTCCAGAGCGGGACTCTCGCCTCTCCTGAGGTTCGAGAAGAGGCCCCAAGGGGCCAGTTCCGGCCGCCGCAAAGACCAAAGGTCCCCGAGGAACCCCCATCGGCAAGCGAGTCCAGTTCCCTGGACGTGAGGCGAGGGGAAGCCCAGCAGCCCCTGGCGATGTCAAAGGAGGCCTGGACTTCTCAGAGGCAACAAGAGAGGCTCCCCGAGGCGCCACGCCCCCGATTCAGAGAGGCCACCCCCGCTTCCCCCTGCGCCGCGCGGAAAAGCACGACCTTCGCCCTGCATTCGAGGGGAAAGCCCGATTGCCCTTGGCTGTGACCGGAGAGAAAGGCTGAGTCCCCTCGACTCCCTGGAGGCCACCCCACAGGTGCCAGTTATACCTGTCCCCTCCCCCCCTCCGGGGACCCCCGAGGGTCCTAGCTCCATGCCTGACGCGGACCCAGGGCGCTGCAGCGCCTCCTGGCGAATCCCGAGGCTGCTCGGGCCCCTGTCCGCTCGAAAGGAGGCATGGCGACCCCGCTGGGCTAACGGGGGAGACGGGCCGGGGTACCCGCCGCAACTCGAGAATGCACCGCGCCGCAAGTCGAGAACACCCGTGAGGCCACGCCCATAGAGGGAGGAGGCGCTTTTCCCTTGCAGGGCATGGAGAGCATGCCCCGGCACCTGTTCCGGCTCCGAACGGGGCTTGACTCCTTGCGGGCGACTCCAGGTGTCCCCCGAGATCCCCGGGCCAACCTGCCAAGAAAGCGGGGCTTCCCGCCACACCGCGAGGGCGTCCCCCGGGCCCCCCTCCTTGCGAGACGGGGCCCTTGGGATCTGCAGCGACGCGAGAGCCGTCCTGCCTTCTCTCTGGCGCTGCAACGGAGGCTGGACTCCCTCTAGGCGCCCCCAGAGGTTCCCTGGGATACCCGTGTCCACAGGCGAGCGGAACCCTGAGTCTCCAGAGGCCGCTCGCGAGGGGCCCCCCGTCGCCGTCGGCCCCTCCTCTCGAAAGGGGGGTCCAATCCCCTTCCTGAATGCCATCGCAATCCCTACATTCCCTCGCACCTCCAGAGCGGGACTCTCGCCTCTCCTGAGGTTCGAGAAGAGGCCCCAAGGGGCCAGTTCCGGCCGCAAGACCAAAGGTCCCCGAGGAACCCCCATCGGCAAGCGAGTCCAGTTCCCTGGACGTGAGGCGAGGGGAAGCCCAGCAGCCCCTGGCGATGTCAAAGGAGGCCTGGACTTCTCAGAGGCAACAAGAGAGGCTCCCCGAGGCGCCACGCCCCCGATTCAGAGAGGCCACCCCCGCTTCCCCCTGCGCCGCGCGGAAAAAAGCACGACCTTCGCCCCTGCATTCGAGGGGAAGCCCGATTGCCCTTGGCTGTGACCGGAGAGAAAGGCTGAGTCCCCTCGACTCCCTGGAGGCCACCCCACAGGTGCCAGTTATACCTGTCCCCTCCCCCCCTCCGGGGACCCCCGAGGGTCCTAGCTCCATGCCTGACGCGGACCCAGGGCGCTGCAGCGCCTCCTGGCGAATCCCGAGGCTGCTCGGGCCCCTGTCCGCTCGAAAGGAGGCATGGCGACCCCGCTGGGCTAACGGGGGAGACGGGCCGGGGTACCCGCCGCAACTCGAGAATGCACCGCCGCAAGTCGAGAACACCCCCGTGAGGCCACGCCCATAGAGGGAGGAGGCGCTTTTCCCTTGCAGGGCATGGAGAGCATGCCCCGGCACCTGTTCCGGCTCCGAACGGGGCTTGACTCCTTGCGGGCGACTCCAGGTGTCCCCCGAGATCCCCGGGCCAACCTGCCAAGAAAGCGGGGCTTCCCGCCACACCGCGAGGGCGTCCCCCGGGCCCCCTCCTTGCGAGACGGGGCCCTTGGGATCTGCAGCGACGCGAGAGCCGTCCTGCCTTCTCTCTGGCGCTGCAACGGAGGCTGGACTCCCTCTAGGCGCCCCCAGAGGTTCCCTGGGATACCGTGTCCACAGGCGAGCGGAACCCTGAGTCTCCAGAGGCCGCTCGCGAGGGGCCCCCCGTCGCCGTCGGCCCCTCCTCTCGAAAGGGGGGTCCAATCCCCTTCCTGAATGCCATCGCAATCCCTACATTCCCTCGCACCTCCAGAGCGGGACTCTCGCCTCTCCTGAGGTTCGAGAAGAGGCCCCAAGGGGCCAGTTCCGGCCGCAAGACCAAAGGTCCCCGAGGAACCCCCATCGGCAAGCGAGTCCAGTTCCCTGGACGTGAGGCGAGGGGAAGCCCAGCAGCCCCTGGCGATGTCAAAGGAGGCCTGGACTTCTCAGAGGCAACAAGAGAGGCTCCCGAGGCGCCACGCCCCCGATTCAGAGAGGCCACCCCCGCTTCCCCCTGCGCCGCGCGGAAAAAGCACGACCTTCGCCCCTGCATTCGAGGGGAAGCCCGATTGCCCTTGGCTGTGACCGGAGAGAAAAAGGCTGAGTCCCCTCGACTCCCTGGAGGCCACCCCACAGGTGCCAGTTATACCTGTCCCCTCCCCCCCTCCGGGGACCCCCGAGGGTCCTAGCTCCATGCCTGACGCGGACCCAGGGGCGCTGCAGCGCCTCCTGGCGAATCCCGAGGCTGCTCGGGCCCCTGTCCGCTCGAAAGGAGGCATGGCGACCCCGCTGGGCTAACGGGGGAGACGGGCCGGGGTACCCGCCGCAACTCGAGAATGCACCGCCGCAAGTCGAGAACACCCCCGTGAGGCCACGCCCATAGAGGGGAGGAGGCGCTTTTCCCTTGCAGGGCATGGAGAGCATGCCCCGGCACCTGTTCCGGCTCCGAACGGGCTTGACTCCTTGCGGGCGACTCCAGGTGTCCCCCGAGATCCCCGGGCCAACCTGCCAAGAAAGCGGGGCTTCCCGCCACACCGCGAGGGGCGTCCCCCGGGCCCCCCTCCTTGCGAGACGGGGCCCTTGGGATCTGCAGCGACGCGAGAGCCGTCCTGCCTTCTCTCTGGCGCTGCAACGGAGGCTGGACTCCCTCTAGGCGCCCCCAGAGGTTCCCTGGGATACCCGTGTCCACAGGCGAGCGGAACCCCTGAGTCTCCAGAGGCCGCTCGCTCGCGAGGGGCCCCCGTCGCCGTCGGCCCCTCCTCTCGAAAGGGGGGTCCAATCCCCTTCCTGAATGCCATCGCAATCCCTACATTCCCTCGCACCTCCAGAGCGGGACTCTCGCCTCTCCTGAGGTTCGAGAAGAGGCCCCAAGGGGCAGGTTCCGGCCGCAAGACCAAAGGTCCCCGAGGAACCCCCATCGGCAAGCGAGTCCAGTTCCCTGGACGTGAGGCGAGGGGAAGCCCAGCAGCCCCTGGCGATGTCAAAGGAGGCCTGGACTTCTCAGAGGCAACAAGAGAGGCTCCCCGAGGCGCCACGCCCCCGATTCAGAGAGGCCACCCCCGCTTCCCCCTGCGCCGCGCGGAAAAAAAGCACGACCTTCGCCCCTGCATTCGAGGGGAAGCCCGATTGCCCTTGGCTGTGTGACCGGAGAGAAAGGGCTGAGTCCCCTCGACTCCCTGGAGGCCACCCCACAGGTGCCAGTTATACCTGTCCCCTCCCCCCCTCCGGGGACCCCCGAGGGTCCTAGCTCCATGCCTGACGCGGACCCAGGGCGCTGCAGCGCCTCCTGGCGAATCCCGAGGCTGCTCGGGCCCCTGTCCGCTCGAAAGGAGGCATGGCGACCCCGCTGGGCTAACGGGGGAGACGGGGGCGGGGTACCCGCCGCAACTCGAGAATGCACCGCCGCAAGTCGAGAACACCCCCGTGAGGCCACGCCCATAGAGGGAGGAGGCGCTTTTCCCTTGCAGGGCATGGAGAGCATGCCCCGGCACCTGTTCCGGCTCCGAACGGGGCTTGACTCCTTGCGGGCGACTCCAGGTGTCCCCCGAGATCCCCGGGCCAACCTGCCAAGAAAGCGGGGCTTCCCGCCACACCGCGAGGGGCGTCCCCCGGGCCCCCCCTCTTGCGAGACGGGGCCCCTTGGGATCTGCAGCGACGCGAGAGCCGTCCTGCCTTCTCTCTGGCGCTGCAACGGAGGCTGGACTCCCTCTAGGCGCCCCCAGAGGTTCCCTGGGATACCCGTGTCCCACAGGCGAGCGGAACCCTGAGTCTCCAGAGGCCGCTCGCGAGGGGCCCCCCGTCGCCGTCGGCCCCTCCTCTCGAAAGGGGGGTCCAATCCCCTTCCTGAATGCCATCGCAATCCCTACATTCCCTCGCACCTCCAGAGCGGGACTCTCGCCTCTCCTGAGGTTCGAGAAGAGGCCCCAAGGGGCCAGTTCCGGCCGCAAGACCAAAGGTCCCCGAGGAACCCCCATCGGCAAGCGAGTCCAGTTCCCTGGACGTGAGGCGAGGGGAAGCCCAGCAGCCCCTGGCGATGTCAAAGGAGGCCTGGACTTCTCAGAGGCAACAAGAGAGGCTCCCCGAGGCGCCACGCCCCCGATTCAGAGAGGCCACCCCCGCTTCCCCCTGCGCCGCGCGCGGGAAAAGCACGACCTTCGCCCCTGCATTCGAGGGGAAGCCCGATTGCCCTTGGCTGTGACCGGAGAGAAAGGCTGAGTCCCCTCGACTCCCTGGAGGCCACCCCACAGGTGCCAGTTATACCTGTCCCCTCCCCCCCTCCGGGGACCCCCGAGGGTCCTAGCTCCATGCCTGACGCGGACCCAGGGCGCTGCAGCGCCTCCTGGCGAATCCCGAGGCTGCTCGGGCCCCTGTCCGCTCGAAAGGAGGCATGGCGACCCCGCTGGGCTAACGGGGGAGACGGGCCGGGGTACCCGCCGCAACTCGAGAATGCACCGCCGCAAGTCGAGAACACCCCCGTGAGGCCACGCCCATAGAGGGAGGAGGCGCTTTTCCCTTGCAGGGCATGGAGAGCATGCCCCGGCACCTGTTCCGGCTCCGAACGGGGCTTGACTCCTTGCGGGCGACTCCAGGTGTCCCCCCGAGATCCCCGGGCCAACCTGCCAAGAAAGCGGGGCTTCCCGCCACACCGCGAGGGGGGCGTCCCCCGGGCCCCCCTCCTTGCGAGACGGGGCCCTTGGGATCTGCAGCGACGCGAGAGCCGTCCGTCCTGCCTTCTCTCTGGCGCTGCAACGGAGGCTGGACTCCCTCTAGGCGCCCCCAGAGGTTCCCTGGGATACCCGTGTCCACAGGCGAGCGGAACCCTGAGTCTCCAGAGGCCGCTCGCGAGGGGCCCCCCGTCGCCGTCGGCCCCTCCTCTCGAAAGGGGGGTCCAATCCCCTTCCTGAATGCCATCGCAATCCCTACATTCCCTCGCACCTCCAGAGCGGGACTCTCGCCTCTCCTGAGGTTCGAGAAGAGGCCCCAAGGGGCCAGTTCCGGCCGCAAGACCAAAGGTCCCCGAGGAACCCCCATCGGCAAGCGAGTCCAGTTCCCTGGACGTGAGCGAGGGGGGAAGCCCAGCAGCCCCTGGCGATGTCAAAGGAGGCCTGGACTTCTCAGAGGCAACAAGAGAGGCTCCCCGAGGCGCCACGCCCCCGATTCAGAGAGGCCACCCCCCGCTTCCCCCTGCGCCGCGCGGAAAAAAAGCACGACCTTCGCCCTGCATTCGAGGGGAAGCCCGATTGCCCTTGGCTGTGACCGGAGAGAAAGGCTGAGTCCCCCCTCGACTCCCTGGAGGCCACCCCACAGGGTGGCCAGTTATTTTTTTTTTTTTTTTTTTTTTTTTTTTTTTTTTTTTTTTTTATTTTTTTTTTTTTTTTTTTTTTTTTTTTTTTTTTTTTTTTTTTTTTTTACCTGTCCCTCCCCCTCCGGTACACTCCGAGGGTCCTAGCTTCCATGCCTGACGCGGACGCCAGGGCGCTTGCAGCGCGTCCTGGCGAATCCCGAGGCTGTGCGCGGCCTCTGTCCGCTCGAAGAGGAGGCATGGCGACCCCGCTGGGCTAACGGGGGGAGACGGGACCGGGCGTACCCGCCGCAACTTCGAGAATGCACCGCCGCAAGTCGAGAACACCCCCGTCGAGGCCAGCCCATAGAGGGAGGAGGCGGTTTTTCCGGTGCAGGGCATGGAGAGAGCATGCCCCGGTCACCATGTTCCGGGGGGCCGAACGGGGCTTGACTCCTTGCGGGCGACTCCAGATGTCCCCCGAGATCCGCGGGCCAACCTGCCAAGAAAGCGGGGCTTCCCGCCACACCGCGAGGGCGTCCCCCGGGCCCCCCTCCTTGCGAGACGGGGGCCCTTGGCATCTGCAGCGACGCGAGAGCCGTCCTGCCTTCTCTCTGGCGCGGCAACGGAGGCTGGACTCCCTCTAGGCGCCCCCAGAGGTTTCCATGGGATACCCGTGTCCACAGGGCGAGCGGAATCCCTGAGTCTCCAGAGGCCGCTCGCAGGGGCCCCCCGTCGCCGTCGGCCCCTCCTCTCGAAAGGGGGTCCCAATCCCCTTCCTGAATGCCATCGCAATCCCTACATTCCCTCGCAGCGCCAGAGCGGGACTCTCGCCTCTCCTGAGGTTCATAACGGAGAGAAGAGGCCCCCAAGGGGCCAGTTCCGGCCGCAAGACCAAAGGTCCCGAGAAGCCCCCATCGGCAAGCGAGTCCAGTTCCCTGGACGTGAGCGAGGGGAAGCCCAGCAGCCCCTGAGCAATGTCAAAGGAGCCCTGGGACTTCTCAGAGGCAACAAGAGAGCTCCCCGAGGGCGCCACGCCCCACGATTCAGAGAGGCCACCCCTAGCTTCCCCCTGCGCCGCGCGGAAAATGCACGACCTTTCGCCCCTGCATTCGTGGGGAAGCCCGATTGCCCTTGGCTGTGACCGGAGAGAAAGGCCCTGAGTCCCCTCGACTCCCTGGAGGCCACCCCACAGGTGCCAGTTATACCTGTCCCCTCCCCCCCTCCGCGGGACCCCCGAGGGTCCTAGCTCCTATGCCTGCGCGCGGACCCAGGGCGCTGCAGCGAGCCTCCTGGCGAAAATCCCGAGGCTGCTCGGGCCCCTGTCCGCTCGAAAGGAGGCATGGCGACACCGCTGGGCTAACGGGGGGGAGACGGGCCGGGGGGTACCCGCCGCAACTCGTAGAATGCACCGCCGCAAGTCGAGAACACCCCCGTTACAGGCCACGCCCATAGAGGAGAGGAGGCGTCCCACTCTTTCCCTCGCCAGGAGCATGCCCCCGGCACCTGTTCCGGCTCCGAACGGGGCTTGACTCCTTGCGGGCGACTCCAGGTGTCCCCCCGAGATCCCCGGGCCAACCTGCCAAGAAAGCGGGGCTTCCCGCCACACCGCGAGGGCGTCCCCCCGGGCCCCCCTCCTTGCGAGACGGGGCCCTTGGGATCTGCAGCGACGCGAGAGCCGTCCTGCCTTCTCTCTGGCGCTGCCAACGGAGGCTGGACTCCCTCTAGGCGCCCCCAGAGGTTCCCAGGGATACCCGTGTCCAAAACACCAGGCGAGCGGAACCCTGAGTCTCCAGAGGCCGCTCGCGCGGGGCCCCCCGTCGTCGCCGTCGCCCCCCTCCTCTCGAAAGGGGGGTCCAATCCCCTTTCCTGAATTGCCATCGCAATCCCTACATTCCCTCGCACCTCCAGAGCGGACTCTCGCCTCTCCTGAGGTTCGAGAGCAGGCCCCAAGGGGCCAGTTCCGGCCGCAAGACCAAAGGTCCCCGAGGAACCCCCATCGGCAAGCGAGTCCAGTTCCCTGGACGTGAGGCGAGGGGAAGCCCAGCAGCCCCTGGCGATGTCAAAGGAGGCCTGGACTTCTCAGAGGCAACAAGAGATTCTCCCCGAGGCGCCACGCCCCCGATTCAGAGAGGCCACCCCCGCTTCCCCCTGCGCCGCGCGGAAAAGCACGACCTTCGCCCCTGCATTCGAGGGGAAGCCCGATTGCCCTTGGCTGTGACCGGAGAGAAAGGCTGAGTCCCCTCGACTCCCTGGAGGCCACCCCACAGGTGCCAGTTATACCTGTCCCCACCCCCCCCCTCCGGGGACCCCCGAGGGTCCTAGCTCCATGCCTGACGCGGACCCAGGGCGCTGCAGCGCCTCCTGGGCGAATCCCGAGGCTGCTCGGGCCCCTGTCCGCTCGAAAGGAGGCATGGCGACCCCGCTGGGCTAACGGGGGAGACGGGCCGGGGTACCCGCCGCAACTCGAGAATGCACCGCCGCAAGTCGAGAACACCCCCGTGAGGCCACGCCCATAGAGGGAGGAGGCGCTTTTCCCTTGCAGGGCATGGAGAGCATGCCCCGGCACCTGTTCCGGCTCCGAACGGGGCTTGACTCCTTGCGGGCGACTCCAGGTGTCCCCCGAGATCCCCGGGCCAACCTGCCAAGAAAGCGGGGCTTTCCCGCCACACCGCGAGGGCGTCCCCCGGGCCCCCTCCTTGCGCGAGACGGGGCCCTTGGGATCTGCAGCGACGCGAGAGCCGTCCTGCTTTCTCTCTGGCGCTGCAACGGAGGCTGGACTCCCTCTAGGCGCCCCCAGAGGTTCCCTGGGATACCCGTGTCCACAGGCGAGCGGAACCCTGAGTCTCCAGAGGCCGCTCGCGAGGGGCCCCCGTCGCCGTCGGCCCCTCCTCTCGAAAGGGGGGTCCAATCCCCTTCCTGAATGCCATCGCAATCCCTACATTCCCTCGCACCTCCAGAGCGGGACTCTCGCCTCTCCTGAGGTTCGAGAAGAGGCCCCAAGGGGCCAGTTCCGGCCGCAAGACCAAAGGTCCCCGAGGAACCCCCATCGGCAAGCGAGTCCAGTTCCCTGGACGTGAGGCGAGGGGAAGCCCAGCAGCCCCTGGCGATGTCAAAGGAGGCCTGGACTTCTCAGAGGCAACAAGAGAGGCTCCCCGAGGCGGCCACGCCCCCGATTCAGAGAGGCCACCCCCGCTTCCCCCTGCGCCCCGCGGAAAAGCACGACCTTCGCCCCTGCATTCGAGGGGAAGCCCGATTGCCCTTGGCTGTGACCGGAGAGAAAGGCTGAGTCCCCTCGACTCCCTGGAGGCCACCCCACAGGTGCCAGTTATACCTGTCCCCTCCCCCCCTCCGGGGACCCCCCGAGGGTCCTAGCTCCATGCCTGACGCGGACCCAGGGCGCTGCAGCGCCTCCTGGCGAATCCCGAGGCTGCTCGGGCCCCTGTCCGCTCGAAAGGAGGCATGGCGACCCCGCTGGGCTAACGGGGGAGACGGGCCGGGGTACCCGCCGCAACTCGAGAATGCACCGCCGCAAGTCGAGAACACCCCCGTGAGGCCACGCCCATAGAGGGAGGAGGCGCTTTTCCCTTGCAGGGCATGGAGAGCATGCCCCGGCACCTGTTCCGGCCCCGAACGGGGCTTGACTCCTTGCGGGCGACTCCAGGTGTCCCCCGAGATCCCCGGGCCAACCTGCCAAGAAAGCGGGGCTTCCCGCCACACCGCGAGGGCGTCCCCCGGGGCCCCCCTCCTTGCGAGACGGGGGCCCTTGGGATCTGCAGCGACGCGAGAGCCGTCCTGCCTTCTCTCTGGCGCTGCAACGGAGGCTGGACTCCCTCTAGGCGCCCCCAGAGGTTCCCTGGGATACCCGTGTCCACAGGCGAGCGGAACCCTGAGTCTCCAGAGGCCGCTCGCGAGGGGCCCCCCGTCGCCGTCGGCCCCTCCTCTCGAAAGGGGGGTCCAATCCCCTTCCTGAATGCCATCGCAATCCCTACATTCCCTCGCACCTCCAGAGCGGGACTCTCGCCTCTCCTGAGGTTCGAGAAGAGGCCCCAAGGGGCCAGTTCCGGCCGCAAGACCAAAGGTCCCCGAGGAACCCCCATCGGCAAGAGAGTCCAGTTCCCTGGACGTGAGGCGAGGGGAAGCCCAGCAGCCCCTGGCGATGTCAAAGGAGGCCTGGACTTCTCAGAGGCAACAAGAGAGGCTCCCCGAGGCGCCACGCCCCTGATTCAGAGAGGCCACCCCCGCTTCCCCCTG
>JAGTYA010001274.1:0-12478 GCA_024291935.2 Okapia johnstoni | reverse complement strand
GAAAAAAAGGGCCCCCATGGACTTCAACCCAACTGCAAATATCATAAAATGTAATAAAAGAACAATTTGCCTCTAACTTTATCAATATTTGTATAACCTAGTATTAAACCTGACCTTGCAAAGCAATCTGAATGTCCACACTAAGACCAAATCTAATAACCCAGAGTTAAAAAACCTCAAAATACTAATTTGGTCCATAATCAAGCTTAGCTATATAATCCATTAAAGGTTTAGAATATGCCCTAGTCAAAGAACACTCTTGTGTGTAACATAATTTCCCTTCCATAACGAGGTCACATTAGTAATTATTCTTTATATTAATAATAATTACAAATATATCATGTGTGTATTTACACCTACCTCCCTAAAAATTGGCTATGATCAACATTTAATTTTTAGAGACAGAAAGCAGGAGAAGCCAAGACAAAGGGTTTTTATTTTAACTGCTTCTTGGAATTGTAATTCAGTATATGATTAAACATCCCAACTTGGTAAATGAAGAATTAGTCGCTAAGTACACCCCCCCCCTACCCTTATATCTGCTATATAGTTTATTATTAGCAATTTTTACATAAATTTATTCACTCGGCTATTCTCAGTAAATCACAAGTAGTCCACCTCTGTATATTGACTACTTGGTTTTTAAAAACTAGAATAGAATAGTATAGATGACTAAACAAGTACAGCTAATTTAGGCTGCTTATAATAAATGAGGCTTTTATTAGGAACTGCTTAAATTTTATTATTGATTATTTATTGTTCAGGTCTTAGTAATAATTCTTTCGATAGCAATACCACCATGGTTGGGAGGTTTTGAAATTCATTAATAGTAGTAATGATAAGTGCATCAGATATTCGCATTATAATAAATAAATAAGCTATAGATTTATTACTCCCATGATTCCTTCATTAGTACTTGCATCATCAACAGCAGGAAGGTCAAAGCAAGGACACAGTGAACAGGACAATCATAACACCTAGTAGGTGGCAATAGATTTAATATCTATTCCCCTTATCTAAAGGAGGAGTTGCTCCATCAATGTTGCTGGCTGCTAAGTCGCTTCCAGTCGTGTCCAATCTCTGTGCACACCCCATAGACGGCAGCCCACCAGGCTCCGCGATCCCTGGGATTCTCCAGGCAAAGAATACCGTGAGTGGGTTTGGCCGTTTTCCTTCTTCTCCCTGCCTCATCAATGTTAGGCACCATTAATTATTATTGCCAACTAATTAACATTAATGCCCACCTTTTTACATCATAAATACCAGAAACTAACTCTTGATTTCTATTGAATTATTGCTATTTTTATTAGTAGAATACTTTCCATTAATTGCAGCACAGATTATGTTAGCCAAATGGAATCTTTGTGGATTCTGCAGGGAAAAATAGAGACTCTTAGTTTAATATCACACATTTATTCTGAATTAATTACAACATCCTGAAGAATGGTATTTTTGGAATAGTTTCAAGTATTGTAACATATTTTTCAGTAAAAAACTTCTTTAGGTTTGCATAAAAAATAGTCCGAGGGCAACTGGGAAATTCCAATCCATTGGAAATTTTAGCATTTATTACATACTACATGCCCAACATAATAAAATAATACCCTAAGTATTGAAAATAGATATAACAAGCATGTAATCATTTTCTGCAACTATTAATTATTGCCTATAATTATTATTATCATAATAGAAGTAAAAAGGTCTTTGACTAGCTATAAGAATTAAGTAATTAAATAATTATCAGCTATACTCTGAGCCATAGACTTTATTTTCCTTACTTATTGTGAACAGTAATGAAAGGAATTATCTAATTCATTATTATATATTAATTCTAAACTATTACATATTATGTATTGTGCACCATTTCTATCACATCTTTCTACAGAACGCCAGTAATTTATTATCATAGTTTGCCTTTTGTTTACTTATTCCCATGATTTGTCCAACATATAGTGCTACAAACCCTATATGAGGCAAAGCCCAAACAAGTTTATTTCAGCTTTAAACAGTTTAATTTTCCTTCCTCAACATTTTCCTGGCCTTTGTTCGATATGTAGTGGTGATAATCAGCCTATGCGCAGGCACTAACACAGCATGGAAACACTCGTCATTCTTGAAGCCATTGTCCACCGAAAATAGCAACGATGAATAACCTGACAGGGTTTTACCTTAAAACAAAAATAGCATAAGAGCTTACTAACAACAGATACATTGAGTGACTACACATGATGCTTCCCACCACATCATGCTTTCAAATAAACCACCAGAAAAAAAACCATAAAGATCAAGAAAAGAAGGAATAAAACCCAACTGCTAAATTAGTTTCAAGCCAACATTCATAGCCTTTCTTAGCAAGTCAGAGACAATAAATATTACCAATTATGAATAAAGAAAAATAAATAATTACCTAACTCTATCAGAATTAATTTATATATTTAACACACTATGTGTGTTTTTGCAGAAAAAATTATCTCTTATAATATCCATTCCAGATTTGCAAGTAAATATATATTCCATTGTAGAATAATGCTATCAATTCCATGTTTGTAATAATATTAGCTTTTAGAATTATAAAATAATTAAATAAGGAGGCTACTAAGACTAATGTGACCAAATAAATAATGCTATTCTTATGGAGGATACAGCCTACAAATTAAAATTTAAAAAAATTCATAAGATGAAAATCATGATAGCTTAATAACAAAACAATTTTGATACCTCGATCAGATGATGAGTTATAACATAATTACCTAATAACCCTATCAATATATACTTCTCACTAGCATTTATAATTGGAGAAGGAAATGGCAACCCCACTCCACTATTACTTGCCTGGAGAATCTCCATGGACAAAGGAGCCTGGTGGGTCTACAGTCCATGGGGTCACAAGAGTCAGACCACAACTTAGCCACTAAACCACCACCAGCATTTATAATAGTCCTCCTAAAGTCTTTTAATTTATTGCAAATACTAGCATTCAGTAAAATGTTTAGCAGGAATAGTATCATATTTATTTATTATAATGCTTTTAAAAAGTAATTAATTAACCTAGGTATAAAAACACCTAACTTTTATATTTGCACCAACAGAAAATTGCTATAGGCTTAATTTTTCTTGTCAAAGTAGTTTGTATATGATATGGTGTTTTACATCAAAATTATCTATCCATTTCAACTTTAAAAATTACTTTCCTACCTATTCTCTTAATATTTTAGCCCTAGCTTCTGTTCAGTTTAAAATGTAGTAGGTTTCAGGTCTCTGCTATAGGAACAGCAGTATCAAACGAGGGTCATGGGATTCACATTTTAACTAAATAGCTTGATTTCTATAGCCTGAGCATCCTAGTATCTTCAGAAATGCCTACAGAATGCCTGAATCAGCAAAAATAAGAAGATTCCCTCCTGTTCAACGCTGGCTGCTTTCCTGTTATGATTTTCCAGGTGTACCTAATCAAGTAATCATCATGCAAGACAAAACTTCTTAGTGGAATTCATTGATTCTAAATAGGAAGAATGTTTTCCTAATAATAATGATGATCCTAATCCAAATCTTTTAAAGCAAAATTGGGTTCCCAATTATGAATTAGGGATAAAAATGAAGGAATGAGAGAGTACGATTATAATGCAAATACTTAATGCAAATGTCCCACGAGGGTAGGGATTTGCATTGCTAAAGATAATGGACATTCTACCAAGCATATGGTCAGATGTTTTTTCATAAGAACTGCTATTATGCCTTTCACATCTAAATAATATAATACTGGTACTTACTCATCTTTGAAATAACAATGAAACCTGACCAAGGGCTCTATAAAAGGAAGTCACTAGCTGAGAGTCAACATCATCTCGCTAAGAGGCAACTCTTTATCCAGTCTGTGTGGCTATAAAAACTCTTGTAATTTTTATTTGATCAAGAGTTTTACCAACTCTATACTCACAATCCCCCACATAGGAAAAATTATAGAATATTCTTATCGTACTCAATTCTTTACTACTGGCATTGTTCTAACATGTTACAAATAATTAAACCGTAAGATACCATTTTAAACATTGAAGTGTATATACCAATTTATTGACAGTAAGAAATTCTGGCAAACCCCAAACGTAAATTTTCACGATCATCTTACCTACAGACCAAAAAACTTTGTTAGGTGAGTTTGTTTTTCTCTCCTTAACCCATAGTTGTCCAGCAATTTCACCTAAAATGCTAGATCCTACATCATCATGACCTTACTGTTAACCTCTTTCTCCCTCAAGTTTTCCTACGCTCTTCAGTAAAACATATCCAATTACTGAAGGCCAACAGGATAAATCCATTCCAACAAAACACTAGTGGCAGCAGAAATGTTTTGCTTTTCTCCTTTTATTTTCCCCTATTATTTTTCTCTTCTAAACAGAAACAAACTATGAAAACAAAATACTGTAAACAAATCCCATCAAGATCCTAAGTCTATGGACACGGTTTAAAAGGGACGTTGAACAGCTATACAGCTGGTAAAAAGAAGGGTCTTGTTAGAGCATGGATGGGGGCAACTCATCAGTTTTATGTCCCAGCATGGGAGTCCCGGAGATCCTTCTCAGGAAACGTCAGCCAGGGCTTGTGTCTTTAGCTCGTCTATATTAATTGAGCATTATAATCATGTTACCCATATATTTTTGGATACCTACCTCTTTTTTTTCTTTGCCCATGAGATGGAGAGGCATATTAAATTCTCCAACCTTCAAGTTTTTTTTTTCCTATAATAGAACTTCAAGACCATTAAAAATAGCAATATGATGGTTATTACTGGCCTTACCAAGAGCTGTTTCAGTGAAACCACGAGAATAAAAAGCTTGAACGAAGTTAGTTCGAGAGAGAATGTAACAGGAGGAATTGGAGATTTCAAGTACTAATATACTCTTTGGGAGAGCTTTCTTAAACAGGAAAAGAAAAAAAGGGCCACATCTGGAGATGAATGTGAGATCAAGTAAAATGTAATAAAACGGGAAAATTAATGGTATATTCTTAAACTGAGAGGAATGACCTCAAAAGAGAAAAACTTGAAAATGGAGGAAAGAAAGAAACCAGATTCCAGAGAAGATTCCATGAGTAAAAAGATGATGCGTTCTAGTACATGAGGGCAAGGGCTGACAGTAGCTAAAGCGCAGGCCATTTTTTTTCTAATAATGGGAGTCATAATACTCAGCACCTAATATGCCATAATACCCAGCACCAATATGCCATTAATGTTCTAATAATGAGTGCAGATGTAGGAAAATTAATTTAAAAGCGGGTTTCATTGTTAAGGAACTAAGAGACAAGGTCATCATCTGACAGTAAGAAGATAGGAGGCTTAGAGATTTGAGGAAAGTTAAGACAAAAGATGTTAATTTAAGAGAGAAAAAGAGAAAATTAACTAAGAAAATGTGGGTACATTTATTGCTCTATTATTTCTCCACTTCATAATATCAAATGAGAACAGGTGAATTTTACCAATATTGATATTTGGGAAAAAAAATAAAGAGAGAAAAAAAGAAAAAGTACTTTAGTGTTTTATATTTAGGTCTCCTTCATGTCTATTTGAATATCATTTGAATTCTCTCAAGGTATCATATGGTTAGATATTGGAGATATTGATTAGCAGCTCAGAGAGCAGAAAAATACCATTAAGTCTAATAAAGTGGGCATTCACAACTGGGAAAATAAGTTTCTGCTTTCTCTCTCCTTAATTCTGCCTAGAGACAGTTTTCGTTATGAAAATTGTAGAAGTCAGCACACAAGACGGACTCTAATACCTATTGTCTCCTTGTAATAATATTTTTTCTAGTTTCCATATTGAAACAGGAGGGGTCAAGAAACATAGTAAAAGTGTGTGATTTCCAAGGCTATACCATAAATGGCATTGCAGCTTCTGCTTAGGTTTCTTGTTTTTTTGTGGTGGTTTTTTTTTTTTTTTTTTGGATCACTTAACTCTATGGAAAACTCAGCATGATGTCAGGATTTTAAGCAGCCCCACAGGACAGGCCTGTGTGAAAGGGAACCAAAGCCTCTTCATAATCCCCAGCACCAATACGCCAGCTTTGTAACAGAATCTTCTCCTAAAAGTGGATCCTTCAGCTCTAATGAAACTTTCAGGAGGCTGTAGTCTAGCTGGTATCTGGCTGCATTTATTTTTTATTTTATTTATTTTTTTTTTTTTATTTTAGTTGGGGGCTAATTACTTTACAATATTGTAGTAGTTTTTTTGCCATACATCGACATGAATCAGCCATGGATTCACATGTGCTCCCCCTCCCAAACCCTCCTCCCACCTCCCTACCCCTCCCATCCCTCAGTGTCATCCCAACGCTCCATCCCTGAGCATCCGTCCCATGCATAGAACATGGAATGGTGTTCTGCTTCACATATGACAATATACATGTTTCAATGTTATTGTCCCAGAACGTCCAACCCTCACCTTCTCCCTCAGAGTCCACAGGACTGTTCTATGCATCTGTGTCTCTTATTCTGTCTCACATATAGGGTTACCATTACCATCTTTCAAATTCCATATACATGCATTAGTATACTGTATTGGTGCTTTTCTTTCTGGCTCACTTCACTCTGTATAATGGGCTCCAGTTTCATCCATCTCAATAGAACGGATTCAAATGTATTCTTTTTAATGGCTGAGTAATATTCCTTTGTGTATATGTACCACAGCTTCCTTATCCATTCGTCTGCCGATGGACATCTAGGTTGCTTCCATGTCCTGGCTATTGTAAACAGTGCTGCGATGAACATTGGGGTACACGCGTCTCTTTCAATTCTGGTTTCCTCGGTGTATATGCCTAGCAGTGGGATTGCTGGGTCATATGGCAGTTCTATTCCCAGTTTTTTAAGGAATCTCCACACTGTTCTCCATAGTGGCTGTACTAGTTTGCATTCCCACCAACAGTGTAAGAGGGTTCCCTTTTCTCCACACCCTCTCCAGCATTTATTGCTTTGTAGACTTTTGGATAGCGGCCATTCTGACTGGTGTGTAATGGTACCTCATTGTGGTTTTGATTTCGCATTTCTCTAATAATGAGTGATGTTGAGCATCTTTTCATGTGTTTGTTAGCCATCTGTATGTCTTCTTTGGAGAAATGTCTGTTTAGTTCTTTGGCCCATTTTTTGATTGGGTCATTTATTTTTCTGGAATTCAGCTGCAGGAGTTGCTTGTATATTTTTGAGATTAATTGTTTGTCTGTTGCTTCGTTTGCTATTATTTTCTCCCATTCTGAAGGCTGTCTTTTCACCTTGCTTATAGTTTCCTTTGTTGTGCAAAAGCTTTTAATTTTGATTAGGTCCCATTTGTTTATTTTTGCTTTTATTTCCAATATTCTGGGGGGTGGGTCATGGAGGATCCTGCTGCGATTTATGTCGGAGAGTGTTTTGCCTATGTTTTCCTCTAGGAGTTTTATAGTTTCTGGTCTTACATTTAGATCTTTAATCCATTTTGCGTTTATTTTTGTGTATATGGTGTTAGGAAGTGTTCTAGTTTCATTCTTTTACAAGTGGTTGACCAGTTTTCCCCAGCACCACTTGTTAAAGAGATTGTCTTTTCTCCATTGTATACTCTTGCCTCCTTTGTCGAAGATAAGGTGCCCATAGGTTCGTGGGTTTATCTCTGGGCTTTCTATTTTGTTCCATTGATCTATATTTTCTATCCTTGTGCCAGTACCACACTGTCTTGATGACTGTGGCTTTGTAGTAGAGCTTGAAGTCAGGCAGGTTGATTCCTCCAGTTCCATTCTTCTTTCTCAAGATTGCTTTGGCTATTTGAGGTTTCTTATACTTCCATACAAATTGTGAAATGATTTGTTCTAGTTCTGTGAAAAATATCATTGGTAGTTTGATAGGGATTGCATTGAATCTGTAGATTGCTTTGGGTAGTATACTCATTTTCACTATATTAATTCTTCCAATCCATGAACACGGTATATTTCTCCATCTGTTTGTGTCCTCTTGTGATTTCTTTCATCAGTGTTTTATAGTTTTCTATATATAAGTCTTTTTGTTTCTTTAGGTAGAAATATTCCTAAGTATTTTATTCTTTTTTGTTGCAATGGTGAATGGTATTGTTTCCTTAATTTCTCTTTCTGTTTTCTCATTATTGGTGTATAGGAATGCAAGGGATTTCTGTGTGTTAATTTTGTATCCTGCAACATTACTATATTCATTGATTAGCTCTAGTAGTTTTCTGGTAGAATCTTTAGGGTTTTCTATGTAGAGGATCATGTCATCTGCAAACAGTGAGAGTTTTAACTTCTTCTTTTCCTATCTGTATTCCTTTTATTTTCTTTTTCCGCTCTGATTGCTGTGGCCAAAACTTCCAGAACTATGTTGAATAGTAGTGGTGAAAGTGGGCATCCTTGCCTTGTTCCTGACTTTAGGGGAAATGCTTTCAGTTTTTCACCATTGAGGATAATGTTTGCTGTGGGTTTGTCATATATATAGCTTTTATTATGTTGAGGTATGTTCCTTCTATTCCTGCTTTCTGGAGAGTTTTTATCATAAATGGATGTTGAATTTTGTCAAAGGCTTTTTCTGCATCTATTGAGATAATCATATTGTTCTTATCTTTCAATTTGTTAATGTGGTGAATTACATTGATTGATTTGCGGATGTTAAAGAAACCTTGCATTCCTGGGATAAAGCCCACTTGGTCATGATGTATGATCTTTTTAATATGATGTTGGATTCTGTTTGCTAGAATTTTATTAAGGATTTTTGCATCTATGTTCATCAGTGATATTGGCCTGTAGTTTTCTTTTTTTGTGACATCTTTGTCTGGTTTTGGAATTAGGGTGATGGTGGCCTCATAGAATGAGTTTGGAAGTTTACCATCTTCTGCAATTCTCTGGAAGAGTTTGAGTAGGATAGGTGTTAGCTCTTCTCTAAATTTTTGGTAGAATTCCGCTGTGAAGCCGTCTGGTCCTGGGCTTTTGTTTGCTGGAAGATTTCTGATTACAGTTTCGATTTCCGTGCTTGTGATGGGTATGTTAAGATCTTCTATTTCTTCCTGGTTCAATTTTGGAAAGTTATACTTTTCTAAGAATTTGTCCATTTCTTCCAAGTTGTCCATTTTATTGGCATATAGCTAGCTGTTGGTAGTAGTCTCTTATGATCCTTTGTATTTTCTGTGTAGTCTGTTGTGATCTCTCCATTTTCATTTCTAATTTTGTTGATCTGATTCTTCTCCCTTTGTTTCTTGATGAGTCTGGCTAATGGCTTGTCAATTTTGTTTATCTTCTCGAAAAAACCAACTTTTAGTTTTGTTGATTTTTGCTATGGTCTCTTTTGTTTTCTTTTGGCATTTATTTCTGCCCTAATTTTTAAGATTTCTTTCCTTCTACTAACCCTGGGGTTCTTCATTTCTTCCTTCTCTAGTTGCTTTAGGTGTAGAGTTAGTTTATTTATTTGAGTTTTTTCTTGTTTCTTGAGGTACGCCTGTATTGCTATGAACCTTCCCCTTAGCATTGCTTTTACAGTGTCCCATAGGTTTTGGGTTGTTGTGTTTTCATTTTCATTCGTTTCTATGCATATTTCTGGCTGCATTTAAACTCAGGAGAGTCCCTGAGCCAAAAAATCCCCAGCTAAGTCATCTTCAAATTCCTGACCCAGAGAAAATTTGAAAGATATCAAATCATTATAGTTGGATTAAGAGACATTCATACTTGGAAGATTTGTTACTAAGCACTAGATAACTAAGGGCTTCCCTGATGGCTCAGTGATAAAGAGCTCACCTGCCAATGAAGGAGACATAAGAGATGTGGGTTTGATCCCCTGGGTGGGGAAGATCCCCTGGAGGAGAGCATATCAGCCCACTCTGGTATTCTTGCCTGGAGAATCCTATGGACAGAGGAGCTTGGCAGGCTATAATTCAAAGGGTCACAAAGAGTTGGACATGACTGAAGTAACTTAGCATGCATGCACTAGATAACGAAGGAAGGAGAATATGTCCCATTGGAGAGACATACGACCTGGTGAGATTTCATGGTAAAGAAAAGTCTTACAGCTCAATAATTTTCTCTTTTCTTTAGACAGTATGCATTGCTGGGAAGAATTGGTGGAATCTGGCTCCAGATATGTTGGACTCTCCTTCTCTTAAATTCTCACAATTTTCTCCCACTTTACATTTTTTTTTTTGATTCTATATAAATAAAGAGAGCTGTCTTAATCCCTTTAGCATGAAATTCTATGCTTCAAAGTACATTAAAAATGCCATGTTGATATCAATGTAAATATATCACATAGACTATAGATGTAAAGAATACTAAATATCTACCCCCAAAGATCTCTCTTGGTAAAGGTCACATTGTACCTGAAAATACATGGATTATTTTCAAATATCTTTTGACGTTGATTTCTAACATATTTCTACAGTGATAAAGAGAATAGATCATATGATTTCAATACCTTTAGACCACTAAATTTTTGCACCTTGTTTTTATGTCCCTGGATATGTTCCAGTGTGACTAGAAGTGCAAAGACTGTTAAAAGAAGCAAACTGATAAAAACATACACCTTCCAAGTTGATGATTCACTCCAGGAAGTGATTCTTCTTCAGAAACAAAGATAAGCCATAAAAGGAAAGTAAAGGTATTAATAAAATTGAAAAAAAAGAGAATATTAAAGCAAAATAAAAGAGATCAAATAGCCACTACCTTTGAAGAAAATCCAGGAAACTTTTTTTTATTTTCATAGAGAGCAACATCTTTGACAATATCTTTGACATCATCACTATTTCTATCTACTTACAATGAAGATTTTCTGTAACTGTTCATTCAATTCAATAAGTATTTATTCATATAAATATTGTACTCAATACCAATGATATAACCAGGCCCTATTTTACATATGGGGTTAAGCGAACACAACAAGAGGATGAGATGGTTGGATGGCATCACTATTTCAATGGACATGAACCTGGGAAAAAACTCTGAGAGATGGTGAGGACCAGGAAAGCTGGTATGCTGCAGTCCATGAGGTCGCGAAGAGTTGGGACCTAGAAATGGATGACTGACCAACAACAAATTAGAGTCAGTGAATAAGAAAGTAAAAATCTTCTTTCTTCAATGGAGCTTAAAAACAAGTAAGAGAGAAAACAGTAAACTAACCATACTATTGGCAATACATCAGATAGTAATTAGAGTGTCATGAAGAAAAATCAAAAAGATAGAGTGATATAAAATTCAAGATGGATGGTCTCTCTCCGTAGGAGCATATGGTCAAAATCTAACAGAGTCAACACGTAAAAATGTAAAGTGAAGTGAGGGTTAGCTGCTCAGGGTGCGCCCAACTCCTTGCGACCCCAATGGACTGTTAGCCTCAGGCTCCTCATCCACGGAATTCTCCAGGCAAAGATTCATGGAGTTGGTAGCCGAATTCCTTCTCCAGGGGATCTTCCTGACCCAGGGAATCAAATCCTTGGTCTCTCTAGCATTGCAGGCAAGATTCTTTACGATTCTGAATCACCAGGGGAAGCCGAGGATTCTCGGAAACAGCTGAGTGCATGACCTCTTCTCCGCCCTATTTTCCAAATTGAGTTCATTTTGACTTTTCGGACTTGTGTCCTTATCTCTGACCTTCCCATGAAACCATTCTCCCATTCTTTCACTACCTGCACCAAGAAAATCTCTGCTCACCTAATCCCAAAGTTTTCCCCCAACGTCTACCATCCTGAAACCCTAACTTACCACCCAACGTCCACGTCGAATCGCTCCACCACCACCGAATCACACATCCCAGGTGTCTCCCCACATTACGTTAATTACCCTTGTCTATAGACATCATAACCCCATTCAAAGTGGCTTACTGAGTAGGATGACTCTAAACCCACCACCTCGAAATTATATCATTTGTCAGGGTGAATTGCCCACCGGTGTTCGTATAGGCAATGAACACTTCTACCCTATTAGATTAACCTAGGTCCCATGAGCGCGTAGTTTTCCACTGTGTGTTTACTAGTTGTGACTCCATTTAAGACCTGCTGTACCCACACCATCGCACCCCCTGGACCTATACTATACCCCCCCCCCCCTCCCCCGCGCCGCTCGTCACAAGGGCCCGGACACTATTTATGAGCCTTGAAAGCCCTTAATTTACCCAAATCACCTCAATGCACCCCAATTTCCATAGAATTTTAGGGGAAAGAAAATATACTCATTACATCGCTGCTCCTATTTTTATTTTCAAAAAAACATAAGAAATTCAAATCAGTCTCAGTCCATCAATTTATTTCCCTAAGACTCTTATCTATTCAGTGAGACGAAAGGGAAAAAGAGCCACAAATAAAAAAATTGACCATCCTTTCCTGTTAAGTCCATGGGAAGGGTACCAGAGAAAATTTTCAACAGGTCATCTGCCACAAATAAGATAAAGAAGAATTAAATCAGCTTCTTCTATTTTTTATAGAACGGGGCATGCATGCATGCTAAGTTGCTTCAGTCATGCTGGTCTTTGCAATCCCTTT
>JAGTYA010001273.1:0-12493 GCA_024291935.2 Okapia johnstoni | reverse complement strand
CTTTTTGCTCTAAAGAGACCCTGCCAGCTGTCTTTGCATGAAAATTACAAGGGCCTGGAAAGTGCTACCTGGAAAGTCAGTGGTAAGGGGCCATTGTGCCTAGCCCCACCGCCCCGATTAGGGAATTCCCCACCCTGGAGAGATCACAGTGCCTAGGTGCCACCGCAATGGGTAGGGCTTCCCCCAAGCTGGGAACCTCAAGGAACACTCCTCAGTGCTATTGCCCCATGTGTGCTCTGTATCAGAGAGCTGTGGAGACTAGGTCTGTTCTGACTGGGAAACTGAGACCCTGGGAGCAGACCCATTGTTCTGCCTTCTTAAACAGACAAACACCTCTTGCACCAGGGAAGCCTGAATAACTACCTTTTATGACTCTAAGAAAGAGACCCTGCCAGGGCTGCCTTTTTCCTGAAAATCACAAGGGGCTGGAAAGTGCTACCTGGAAAGTCAGTGGAAGAGGCCACAGTGCCTAGGCCGCACCGCCCGGGTAGGGCTTCCCCCAAGCCAGGGAACCTCAAGGAACACTCCTCAGAGCTATTGCCCCATGTGTGCTCTGTAGCAGAGAGCTCTGGAGACTAGGTCTGTTCTGACTGGGAAAACTGAGGCCCTGGGAGCAGACCCATTCTTGTGGCTTCTTAACAGACAAAAACCTCTTGTACCAGGGAAGCCTGAATAAGTACTCCCTTGGGTTACCTTTTATGGCTATAAGAAAGAGAACCTGCCAGGCTGTCTTTGGCTGAAAATCACAAGGGGGTTGGATAGTGCTACCTGGAAAGTCAGTGGAAGAGGTGCCTAGGCCACAGTAGGGCCTAGGCCCCTATTGCCCCACCCGTAGCAGAGAGCTAGGGACTACTAGGTCTGTTTGACTGGGAAACTGAGACCCTGGACCCTCGCCCGGGAACACTCAAGGAACACTCCTGGAGCTAATTACATTGTTGCTGAGACTGGTCTGTTCTGACTGGGAAACCTTTGTTGTGCCTTAACAGAGATACACCTCTTGCACCAGGGAAGCTTGGAATAAGCACTCCCTTGGGTTACCTTTTATGACTCTAAGGAAGAGACCCTGCCAGGCTGCATTTGGCTGAAAATCACAAGGGGCTGGTAAGTGCTACCTGCAAAGTCAGTGGAAGAGATACAGTGCCTAGGTGCCACAGCCGGGGTAGGGCTTCCCCAAGCCAGGGAACCTCAAGGAACACTCCTCAGAGCTATTGCACCGAGTGTGCTCTGTAGCACAGAGTTCTGGACACTAGGTCTGTTCTGACTGGGGGAAACTGATTCCCTGGGATCAAACCCATTGTTGTGACTTCTTAACAGACAAACACCTGTTGCACCAGGGAAGCTTGAATAAGCACTCCCTTGGGCTACCTTTTATGACTCTAAGGAAGAGACCCTGCAAGGCTGCATTTGGCTGAAAATCACAAGGGGCTGGAAAGTGCTACCTGGAAAGTCAGTGGAAGAGGCCACAGTGCCTAGGCCCCACCGCCCGGGTAGGGCTTCCCCAAGCCAGGGAACCTCAAGGAACACTCCTCAGAGCTATTGCCCCATGTGTGCTCTGTAGCAGAGAGCTCTGGAGACTACTAGGTCTGTTCTCTGACTGGGAAACTGAGGCCCTGGGAGCAGACCCATTGTTGTGGCTTCTTAACAGACAAACACCTCTTGCACCAGGGAAGCCTGAATAAGCACTCCCTTGGGCTACCTTTTATGACTCTAAGGAAGAGAATCTGCCAGGCTGCCTTTGGCTGAAAATCACAAGGGGCTGGAAAGTGCTACCTGGAAAGTCAGTGGAAGAGGCCACAGTGCCTAGGCCCCACCGCCCGGGTAGGGCTTCCCCCCCAAGCCGGGGAACCTCAAGGAACACTCCTCAGAGCTATTGCCCCATGTGTGCTCTGTAGCAGAGAGCTCTGGAGACTAGGGTCTGTTCTGACTGGGAAACTGAGGCCCTGGGAGCAGACCCATTGTTGTGGCTTCTTAACAGACAAACACCTCTTGCACCAGGGGAAGCCTGAATAAGCACTCCCTTGGGCTACCTTTTTTTATGACTCTAAGGAAGAGACCCTGCCAGGCTGCCTTTGGCTGAAAATCACAAGGGGCTGGAAAAGTGCTACCTGGAAAGTCAGTGGAAGAGGCCACAGTGCCTAGGCCCCACCACCCGGGTAGGGCTTCCCCAAGCCAGGGAAACCTCAAGGAACACTCCTCAGAGCTATTGCCCCATGTGTGCTCTGTAGCAGAGAGCTCTGGAGACTACTAGGTCTGTTCTGACTGGGAAACTGAGGCCCTGGGAGCAGACCCATTGTTGTGGCTTCTTAACAGACAAACACCTCTTGCACAGGGAAGCTTGAATAAGCACTCCCTTGGGCTACCTTTTATGACTCTAAGGAAGAGACCCTGCCAGGCTGCCTTTGGCTGAAAATCACAAGGGGCTGGAAAGTGCTACCTGGAAAGTCAGTGGAAGAGATCACAGTGCCTAGGCCCCACCGCCCGGGTAGGGCTTCCCCAAGCCCAGACCTTTTATGGCTATAAGAAAGAGAACCTGCCAGGCTGTCTTTGGCTGAAAATCACAAGGGGTTGGATAGTGCTACCTGGAAAGTCAATGGAAGAGGCCACAGTGCCTAGGCCCCACCACCCGGGTAGGGCTTAACCAAGCCAGGGAAACTCAAGGAACACTCCTGAGAGCTATTGCCCCATGTGTGCTCCGTAGCAGAGAGCTCTGGAGACTACTAGGTCTGTTCTGACTGGGAAACTGAGACCCTGGGAGCAGACCCATTGTTGTGCCTTCTTAA
This sequence comes from Okapia johnstoni, assembly GCA_024291935.2. Classification (NCBI taxonomy): domain Eukaryota; kingdom Metazoa; phylum Chordata; class Mammalia; order Artiodactyla; family Giraffidae; genus Okapia; species Okapia johnstoni. Next base: position 9,713 of record JAGTYA010001273.1, on the reverse strand, counting down.
CAGAGATACACCTCTTGCACCAGGGAAGCTTGAATAAGCACTCCCTTGGGTTACTTTTTATGACTCTAAGGAAGAGACCCTGCCAGGCTGCATTTGGCTGAAAATCACAAAGGGCTGGTAAGTGCTACCTGCAAAGTCAGTGGAAGAGATCACAGTGCCTAGGTGCCACAGCCGGGGTAGGGCTTCCCCAAGCCAGGGAACCACAAGGAACACTCCTCAGAGCTATTGCACCGAGTGTGCTCTGTAGCACAGAGTTCTGGACACTAGGTCTGTTCTGACTGGGAAACTGATTCCCTGGGATCAAACCCATTGTTGTGACTTCTTAAAAGACAAACACCTGTTGCACCAGGGAAGCTTGAATAAGCACTCCCTTGGGCTACCTTTTATGACTCTAAGGAAGAGACCCTGCAAGGCTGCATTTGGCTGAAAATCACAAGGGGCTGGAAAGTGCTACCTGGAAAGTCAGTGGAAGAGGCCACTATGCCTAGGCCCCACCGCCCGGGTAGAGCTTCCCCAAGGCAGGGAACATCAAGGAACACTCCTCAGAGCTATTGCCCCATGTGTGCTCTGTAGCAGCCAGCTCTGGAGACTACTAGGTCTGTTCTGACTGGGAAACTGAGGCCCTGGAAGCAGACCCACTGTTGTGGCTTCTTAACAGACTAACACCTCTTACACCAGGGAAGCCTGAATAAGCACTCCTTTGGGCTACCTTGTATGACTCTAAGGAAGAGAATCTGCCAGGCTGCCTTTGGCTGAAAATCACAAGGGGCTTGAAAGTGCTACCTGGAAAGTCAGTGGAAGAGCCCACAGTGCCTAGGCCCCACCGCCCGGGTAGGCCTTCCCCAAGCTGGGGGGGACCTCAAGGAACACACTCCTCAGAGCTATTGCCCCATGTGTGCTCTGTAGCAGAGAGCTCTGGAGACTAGGTCTGTTCTGACTTGGAAACTGAGGCGCTGGTAGCAGACCCATTGTTGTGGCTACTTAACAGACAAACACCTCTTGCACCAGGGATGTCTGAATAAGCACTCCCTTGGGCTATCTTTTATGACTCTAAGGAAAAGACCCTGCCAGGCTCCATTTGGTTGAAAAGCACAAGGGGCTGGAAAGTGCTAGCTGGAAAGTCCGTGGTAGGGGCCATTGTGCCTAGGCCCCACCACCCCGGTAGGGAATCCCCAAGCCCGTGAACGTCAAGGCAGCCTCCTCAGAGCTAATGCCACATGTGTGCTCGGTAGCAGAGAGCTCTGGATACTAGGCCTGGTCTGACTAGGAAACTGAGGGCTGGAGGCAAACCCATTGTTGTCCCTTCATAACAGCAAACACCTGTTTCGCCAGGGAAGATTGGATAAACACTCCCTTCGGCTTCCTTTTATGACTCTAAGGAAGCGACACTGCCATGCTGCCTTTGGCTGAAAATCACAAGGGGCTGGAAAGTGCTACCTGGAAAGTCAGTGGAAGAGATCACAGTGCCTAGGTGCCACCGCATGGGTAGGGCTTCCCCAAGCTGGGAACCTCAAGGAACACTCCTCAGTGCTATTGCCCCATGTGTGCTCTGTATCAGAGAGCTGTGGAGACTAGGTCTGTTCTGACTGGGAAACTGAGACCCTGGGAGCAGACCCATTGTTCTGCCTTCTTAACAGACAAACACCTCTTGCACCAGGGAAGCCTGAATAAGCACTCCCTTGGGCTACCTTTTATGACTCTAAGGAAGAGATCTTGCCAGGCTGCCTTTTTCTGAAAATCACAAGGGGCTGGAAAGTGCTACCTGGAAAGTCAGTGGAAGACGACACAGTGCCTAGGCCCCACCGCCCGGGTAGGGCTTCCCCAAGCCCGAGAAACATCAAGGCACCCTCCTTAGAGCTAATGCCCCATGTGTGCTCTGTAGCACAGAGCTCTGGAGAATAGGCCTGGTCTGACTAGGACCCTGAGGCCCTGGAGGCAAACCCATTGTTGTGACTTCTTAAAGCAGCAAACACACACCATGTTTCACAAAGGAAGATTGGATAAGCACTCCCTTGGGCTACCTTTTATGACTCTAAGGAAGAGACCCTGCCAGGCTGCATTTTGGGCTGAAAATCACAAGTGGCTGGAAAGTGCTACGTGGAAAGTCAGTGGAAGAGTCCACAGTGCCTAGGCCGCACCGCCCGGGTAGGGCTTCCCCAAGCCAGGGAACCTCAAGGAACACTCCTCAGAGCTATTGCCCCATGTGTGCTCTGTAGCAGAGAGCTCTGGAGACTACTAGGTCTCTGTTCTGACTGGGAAACTGATGTCCCGGGGGAAACACACCCATTGTTGTGGCTTCTTAACAGACAAACACCTCTTGCACCAGGGAAGCCTGAATAAGCACTCCTTTGGGTTACCTTTTGTGACTCTAAAGGAAGAGACCCTGCCAGGCTGCCTTTGGCTGAAAATCACAAAGGGCTAGAAAGTGCTACCAGGAAGGTCAGTGGAAGAGGCCACAGTGCCTAGGTCCCACCGCCCGGGTAGGGCTTCCCCAAGCCAGGGAACCTCAAGGAACACTCCTCAGAGCTATTGCCCCATGTGTGCTCTGTAGCAGAGAGCTCTGGAGACTAGGTTTGTTCTGACTGACTCGGAAACTTAGGCCCTGGGAGCAGACGCAATGTTGTTTCTTCTTAACAGCCAAACACCTCTTGCACCAAGGAAGCCTGAATAAACATTCCCTTGGGCTACCTTTAATGACCCTAAGGAAGAGATCTTGCCAGGCTGCCTTTGGCTGAAAATCACAAGGGGCTGGAAAGTGCTACCTGGAAAGGCAGTGGAAGACAACACAGTGCCTAGGGGCCACCGTCCGCGTAGGGCTTCCCCAAGACCGAGAACATCAAGGTACCCTCCTCAGAGCTAATGCCCCATGTGTGCTCTGTAGCAGAGAGCTCTGGAGACTACTAGGTCTGTTCTGACCTGGAAACTGAGGCCTGGAGGCAAACCCATTGTTGTGCCTTCATAACAGCAAACAACTGTTTCGCCAGGGAAGATTGGATAAGCACTCCCTTGGGCTACCTTTTATGACTCTAAAAAAGAGACCCTGCCAGGCTGCCTTTGGCTGAAAATCACACGTGGCTGGAAAGTGCTATGTGGAAAATCAGTGGAAGAGGCCACAGTGCCTAGGCCGCACCACCCAGGTAGGGCTTCCCCAAGCCAGGGAACCTCAAGGAACACTCCTCAGAGCTACTGCCCCATGTGTGCTCTGTATCAGAGAGCTATGGAGACTAGGTCTGTTCTGACTGGAAAACTGAGGCCCTGGGATTTGACCCATTGTTGTGGCTTCTTAACAGACAAACACCTGTTGCACCAGGGAAGCTTGAATAAGCAGTCCCTTGGGCTACCTTTTATGACTCTAAGGAAGAGACCCTGCCAGGCCAGGCTGCCTTTGGCTGAAAATCACAAGGGGCTGGAAAGTGCTACGTTGAAAGTCAGTGTAAATGGCCACAGTGCCTAGGCCCCACCGCCGGGATTGGGCTTCCCCAAGCCGTGGAACCTCAAGGAACACTCCTCAGAGCTTTTGCCCCATATGTGCTCGGTAGCAGAGAGTTCTGGAGACTAGGTCTGTTCTCACTGGGAAACTGAGGCCCTGGGAACAGACCCATTGTTGTGGCTTCTTAACAGACAAACACCTGTTGCACCAGGGAAGCATGAATAAGCATTCCCTTGGGCTACCTTTTATGACTCTAAGGAAGTGACCGTGTCAGGCTGCCTTTGGCTGAAAATCACAAGGGGCTTGAAAGTGCTACCTGGAAAGTCAGTGGAAGAGGCCACAGTGCCTAGGCCCCAACACCCGGGTAGGGCTTCCCCAAACCAGCGAACCTCAAGGAACGCTCCTGATAGTATTGCCCCATGTGTGCTCTGTAACAGTGAGCTCTGGAGACTAGGTATGTTCTGACTGGAAAACTCAGGCCCTGGGAGCAGACCCATTGTTGTGGCTTCTTAACAGACAAACACCTCTTGTACCAGGGAAGCCAGAATAAGCACTCCCTTAGGCTAACTTTTATGACTCTAAGGAAGAGACCCTGCCAGGCTGCCTTTAGCTGAAAATCACAAGGGGCTTGAAAGCGCTACCTGGAAAGTCAGTGGAAGAGGCTACAGTGCCTAGGCCCCACCGCCCGGGGAGGGCTTCCGCAAGCCAGGGAACCTCAAGGAACACTCCTCAGAGCTATTGCCCCATGTGTGCTCTGTAGCAGAGAGCTCTGGAGACTAGGTCTGTTCTGACTGGGAAACTCAGGCCCTGGGAGCAGACCCATTGTTGTGGCTACTTAACAGACAAACACCTCTTGCACCAGGGAAGCCTGAATAAGCACTCCCTTGGTCTATCTTTTATGATTCTAAGGAAGAGACCTTGCCAGGCTCCATTTCGTTGAAAATCACAAAGGGCTGGAAAGTGCTAGCTGGAAAGTCAGTGGTAGGGGCCATTTTGCCTAGGCCCCCCGCCCCGGTAGGGCTTCCCCAAGCCTGTGAACATCAAGGGACCCTCCTCAGAGATAATGCCCCATGTGTGCTCTGTAGCACAGAGCTCTGGAGACTAGGCCTGGTCTGACTAGGACCCTGAGGCATGGAGGCAAACCCATTGTTGTGACTTCTTAACAGCAAACACCTGTTTCGCCAAGGAAGATTGGATAAGCACTCCCTTGGGCTACCTTTTATGACTCTAAGGAAGAGAAACTGCCAGGCGGCACTGGGGATGAAAATCACAAGTGGCTGAAAAGTGCTACGTGGAAAGTCAGTGGAAGAGGCCACAGTGCCTAGGCGGCACCGCCCGGGTAGGGCTTGCCCAAGCCAGGGAACCTCAAGGAACACTCCTCAGAGCTATTGCCCCATGTGTGATCTGTAGCAGAGAGCTCTGGAGACTAGGTCTGTTCTGAGGGGGAAACTTAGGCCCTGGGAGCAGACCCATTGTTGTGGCTTTTTAACAGACAAAAAACTCTTGTACCAGGGAAGCCTGAATAAGGACTCCCTTGGGTTACCTTTTATGACTGTAAGAAAGAGACCCTGCCAGGCTGTCTTTGGCTGAAAATCACAAGGGGCTGGAAAGTACTACCTGGAAAGTCAGTGGAAGAGGCCACAGTGCCTAGGCCCCACCGCCCGGATAGGGATTCCCCAAGCCAGGGAACCTCAAAAAACACTCCTCAGAGCTATTGCCCCATGTGTGCTCCATAGCAGAGAGCTCTGGAGACTTCTAGGTCTGTTCTGACTGGGAAACTGAGACCCTGGGAGCAGACCCATTGTTGTGCCTTCTTAACAGACAAACACCTCTTGCACCAGGGAAGATTGAATAAGCACTCCCTTGGGTTACCTTTTATGACTCTAAGGAAGAGACCCTGCCAGGCTGCCTTTGGCTGAAAATCACAAGGGGCTGGAAAGTGCTAACCTGGAAAGTCAGTGGAAGAGATCACAGTGTCTAGGTGCCCCGCAGGGGGGGTAGGGCTTCCCCAAGCCAGGGAACCTCAAGGAACACTCCTCAGAGCAATTGCCCCGTGTGTGCTCTGTAGCAGAGAGTTCTGGAGACTAGGTCTGTTCTGACTGGGAAACTGAGGCCCTGGGATCAGACCCATTCTTGTGGCTTCTTAAGAGACAAACACCTGTTGCACCAGGGAAGCTTGAATAAACACTCCCTTGGGCTACCTTTTATGACTTTAAGGAAGAGACACTGCCAGGCTGCATTTGGCTGAAAATCACAAGGGGCTGGAAAGTACTACCTGGAAAGTCAGTGGAAGAGGCCACAGTGCCTAGGCCCCCACTGCCCCCGGCAGGGCTTCCCCAAGCCAGGGAACCTCAAGGAACACTCCTCAGAGCTATTGCCCCATGTGTGCTCTGTAGCAGAGAGTTCTGGAGACTAGGTAGGTGTGTTCTGACTGTGAAACTGAGGCCCTGGGAACAAACCCATTGTTGTGGCTTCTTAACAGACAAACACCTCTTTGCCAGGGGAGCCTGAATAAGCACTCCCTTGGGCTACCTTTTATGACTCTAAGGAAGAGACCCTGCCAGGCTGCCTTTGGCTGAAAATCACAAGGGGCTGGAAAGTGCTACCTGGAAAGTCAGTGGAAGAGGCCACAGTGCCTAGGCCCCACCGCCCGGGTAGGGCTTCCCCAAAGCCAGGGAACCTCAAGGAACACTCCTCAGAGCTATTGCCCCATGTGTGCTCTGTAGCAGAGAGTTCTGGACTAGGTCTGTTCTGACTGGGAAACTGAGGCCCTGGGATCAGACCCATTGTTGTGGCTTCTTAACAGACACAAACACCTGTTGCACCAGGGAAGCTTGAATAAGCACTCCCTTGGGCTACCTTTTATGACTCTAAGGAAGAGACCCTGCCAGGCTGCCTTTGGCTGAAAATCACAAGGGGCTGGAAAGTGCTACCTGGAAAGTCAGTGGAAGAGGCCACAGTGCCTAGGCCCCAACGCCCGGGTAGGGCTTCCCCAAAGCCAGGAACCTCAAGGAACACTCCTCAGAGCTATTGCCCCCATGTGTGCTCTGTAACAGTGAGCTCTGGAGACTAGGTCTGTTCTGACTGGGAAACTGAGGCCCTGGGAGCAGACCCATTTTTGTGGCTTCTTAACAGACAAACACCTCTTGCACCAGGGAAGCCTGAATAAGCACTCCCTTGGGCTACCTTTTATGACTCTAAGGAAGAGACCCTGCCAGGCTGCCTTTGGCTGAAAATCACAAGGGGCTGGAAAGTGCTACCTGGAAAGTCAGTGGAAGAGGTCACAGTGCCTAGGCCCCACCGCCCGGGGATAGGGCTTCCCCAAGCCGGGAACCTCAAGGAACACTCCTCAGAGCTATTGCCCCATATGTGCTCTGTAGCAGAGAGCTCTGGAGACTAGGTCTGTTCTGACTGGGAAACTGAGGCCCTGGGAGCAGAGACCCATTGTTGTGGCTTCTTAACAGACAAACACCTCTTGCACTAGGGAATCCTAAATAAGCACTCCCTTGGGCTACCTTTTATGACTCTAAGGAAGAGACCCTGCCAGGCTTCCTTTGGCTGAAAATCACAAGGGGCTGGAAAGTGCTACCTGGAAAGTCAGTGGAACAGGCCACGGTGCCTAGGCCCCACCCCCTGGGTAGGCCTTCACGAAGCCAGGGAAGCTCAAGGAACACTCCTCAGAGCTATTGCCCCATGTGTGCTCTGTAGCAGAGAGCTCTGGAGACTACTAGGTCTGTTCTGACTGGGAAACTGATGTCCCGGGAACAGACCCATTGTTGTGGCTTCTTAACAGACAAACACCTCTTGCACCAGGGAAGCCTGAATAAGCACTCCTTTGGGTTACCTTTTGTGACTCTAAGGAAGAGACCCTGCCAGGCTGCCTTTGGCTGAAAATCACAAGGGGCTAGAAAGTGCTACCAGGAAGGTCAGTGGAAGAGGCCACAGTGCCTAGGTCCCACCGCCCGGGTAGGGCTTCCCCAAGCCAGGGAACCTCAAGGAACACTCCTCAGAGCTATTGCCCCATGTGTGCTCTGTAGCAGAGAGCTCTGGAGACTAGGTTTGTTCTGACTCGGAAACTTAGGCCCTGGGAGCAGACGCAATGTTGTTTCTTTTTAACAGCCAAACACCTCTTGCACCAAGGAAGCCTGAATAAGCATTCCCTTGGGCTACCTTTAATGACCCTAAGGAAGAGATCTTGCCAGGCTGCCTTTGGCTGAAAATCACAAGGGGCTGGAAAGTGCTACCTGGAAAGGCAGTGGAAGACAACACAGTGCCTAGGCCCCACCGTCCGCGTAGGGCTTCCCCAAGACCGAGAACATCAAGGTACCCTCCTCAGAGCTAATGCCCCATGTGTGCTCTGTAGCAGAGAGCTCTGGAGACTACTAGGTCTGTTCTGACCTGGAAACTGAGGCCTGGAGGCAAACCCATTGTTGTGCCTTCATAACAGCAAACAACTGTTTCGCCAGGGAAGATTGGATAAGCACTCCCTTGGGCTACCTTTTATGACTCTAAAGAAGAGACCCTGCCAGGCTGCCTTTGGCTGAAAATCACAAGTGGCTGGAAAGTGCTATGTGGAAAATCAGTGGAAGAGGCCACAGTGCCTAGGCCGCACCACTCGGGTAGGGCTTCCCCAAGCCAGGGAACCTCAAGGAACACTCCTCAGAGCTACTGCCCCATGTGTGCTCTGTATCAGAGAGCTATGGAGACTAGGTCTGTTCTGACTGGAAAACTGAGGCCCTGGGATTTGACCCATTGTTGTGGCTTCTTAACAGACAAACACCTGTTGCACCAGGGAAGCGTGAATAAGCAGTCCCTTGGGCTACCTTTTATGACTCTAAGGAAGAGACCCTGCCAGGCTGCCTTTGGCTGAAAATCACAAGGGGCTGGAAAGTGCTACGTTGAAAGTCAGTGTAAATGGCCACAGTGCCTAGGCCCCACCGCCGGGATTGGGCTTCCCCAAGCCGTGGAACCTCAAGGAACACTCCTCAGAGCTATTGCCCCATATGTGCTCGGTAGCAGAGAGTTCTGGAGACTAGGTCTGTTCTCACTGGGAAACTGAGGCCCTGGGAGCAGACCCATTGTTGTGGCTTCTTAACAGACAAACACCTGTTGCACCAGGGAAGCATGAATAAGCATTCCCTTGGGCTACCTTTTATGACTTTTTATGACTCTAAGGAATAGAAACTGCCCAGGCGGCACTGGGGATGAAAATCACAAGTGGCTGAAAAGTGCTACGTGGAAAGTCAGTGGAAGAGGCCACAGTGCCTAGGCGGCACCGCCCGGGTAGGGCTTGCCCAAGCCAGGGAACCTCAAGGAACATGTGCTCCATAGCAGAGAGCTCTGGAGACTTCTAGGTCTGTTCTGACTGGGAAACTGAGACCCTGGGAGCAGACCCATTGTTGTGGCTTCTTAACAGACAAACACCTCTTGCGCCAGGGAAGATTGAATAAGCACTCCCTTGGGCTTACCTTTTATGACTCTAAGGAAAGAGACCCTGCCAGGCTGCCTTTGGCTGAAAATCACAAGGGGCTGGAAAGTGCTACCTGGAAAGTCAGTGGAAGAGATCACAGTGCCTAGGCCCCACCGCCCGGGTAGGGCTTCCCCAAGCCAGGGAACCTCAAGGAACACTCCTCAGAGCTATTGCCCCGTGTGTGCTCTGTAGCAGAGAGCTCTGGAGATTACTAGGTCTGTTCTGACTGGGAAACTGAGGCCCTGGGATCAGACCCATTGCTGTGGCTTCTTAACAGACAAACACCTCTTCCACCAGGGAAGCTTGAATAAACACTCCCTTGGGCTACCTTTTATGGAGACCCTGCCAGGCTGCCTTTGGCTGAAAATCAGAAGTGGCTGGAAAGTGCTACCTGGAAAGTCAGTGGAAGAGGACACAGTGCCTAGGCCCCACCGCCCGGGTAGGGCTTCCCCAAGCCAGGGAACCTCAAGGAACACTCCTCAGAGCTATTGCCCCATATGTGCTCTGTAGCAGAGAGCTCTAGATACTAGGTCTGTTCTGACTGGGAAACTCAGGCCCTGGGAGCAGACCCATTAGTTGTGGCTTCTTAACAGCCAAACACCTCTTGCACCACGGAAGCCTGAATTAGCACTCCCTTGGGCTACCTTTTATGACTCTAAGGAAGAGACCCTGCCAGGCTGTCTTTGGCTGAAAATCACAAGGGGCTGGAAAGTGCTACCTGGAAATTCAGTGGAAGAGGCCACAGTGCCTAGGGCCCACCGACCGGGTAGGGCTTCCCCAAGCCGGGGAACCTAAAGGAACACTCCTCAGAGC
>JAGTYA010001272.1:0-12512 GCA_024291935.2 Okapia johnstoni | reverse complement strand
CACTTCCCAGCCCCTTGTGTTTTTCAGCCAGATGCAGCCTTGCAGGGGTCTCTTCCTTAGAGTCAAAAAAAGGTAAGCCCAAGGGACTGCTTATTCAGTCTTCCCTGGTGCAAGAGGTGTTTGGCTGTGAAGACGCCAGAACAATGGCTCTGCTCCCAGGGCCTTTTTCAGCCAGATGCAGCCTTGCAGGGTCTCTTCCTTAGAGTCAAAAAAGGTAGCCCAAGGGACTGCTTATTCAGTCTTCCCTGGTGCAAGAGGTGTTTGGCTGTGAAGACGCCAGAACAATGGCTCTGCTCCCAGGGCCCTCAGTTTCCCAGTCAGAAGAGACCTAGTCTCCAGAGCTCTCTGCTACAGAGCAGACATGGGGAAAAAGCGCTGTGGAGGGTGCCTTCACGTTCCAGGGCACTGTCGAAGCCTTACCTGGGCTTTGGAGCCTAGGCACTGTGGCCTCTTTCACTGACTTTCCAGGTATCACTTCCCAGCCCCTTGTGATTTTCAGCCAGATGCAGCCTTGCAGGGTCTCTTCCTTAGAGTCAAAAAAAGGTAGCCCAAGGGACTGCTTATTCAGTCTTCCCTGGTGCAAGAGGTGTTTGGCTGTGAAGACGCCAGAACAATGGCTCTGCTCCCAGGGCCTCAGTTTCCCAGTCAGAACAGACCTAGTCTCCAGAGCTCTCTGCTACAGAGCAGACATGGGGAAAAAGCTCTGTGGAGGGTGCCTTCAGGTTCCCTGCCACTGTCGAAGCCTTACCTGGGTGCTGGGAGCCTAGGCACTGTGGCGTCTTTCACTGACCTTCCAGGTATCACTTCCCAGCCCCTTGTGATTTTCATCCAGATGCAGCCTTGCAGGGTCTCTTCCTTAGAGTCAAAAAAGGTAGCCCAAGGGACTGCTTATTCAGTCTTCCCTGGTGCAAGAGGTGTTTGGCTGTGAAGACGCCAGAACAATGGCTCTGCTCCCAGGGCCTCAGTTTCCCAGTCAGAACAGACCTAGTCTCCAGAGCTCTCTGCTACAGAGCAGACATGGGGAAAAAGCTCTGTGGAGGGTTCCTTGACGTTCCCTGCCACTGTCGAAGCCTTACCTGGGTGCTGGGGCCTAGGCACTGTGGCCTCTTTCACTGACTTTCCAGGTATCACTTCCCAGCCCCTTGTGATTTTCAGCCAGATGCAGCCTTGCAGGGTCTCTTCCTTAGAGTCAAAAAAGGTAGCCCAAGGGACTGCTTATTCAGTCTTCCCTGGTGCAAGAGGTGTTTGGGCTGTGAAGACGCCAGAACAATGGCTCTGCTCCCAGGGCCTCAGTTTCCCAGTCAGAACAGACCTAGTCTCCAGAGCTCTCTGCTACAGAGCAGACATGGGGAAAAGCGCTGTGGAGGGTTCCTTGAGGTTCCAGGGCACTGTCGAAGCCTTACCTGGGCTTTGGAGCCTAGGCACTGTGGCCTCTTTCACTGACTTTCCAGGTATCACTTCCCAGCCCCTTGTGATTTTCAGCCAGATGCAGCCTTGCAGGGTCTCTTCCTTAGAGTCAAAAAAGGTAGCCCAAGGGACTGCTTATTCAGTCTTCCCTGGTGCAAGAGGTGTTTGGCTGTGAAGACGCCAGAACAATGGCTCTGCTCCCAGGGCCTCAGTTTCCCAGTCAGAACAGACCTAGTCTCCAGAGCTCTCTGCTACAGAGCAGACATGGGGAAATAGCTCTGAGGAGGGTTCCTTGAGGTTCCCCTGCCTTGGGGAAGCCCTACCCGGGTGCTTGGGCCTAGGCACTGTGGCCTCTTTCACTGACTTTCCAGGTATCACTTCCCAGCCCCTTGTGATTTTCAGCCAGATGCAGCCTTGCAGGGTCTCTTCCTTAGAGTCAAAAAAGGTAGCCCAAGGGACTGCTTATTCAGTCTTCCCTGGTGCAAGAGGTGTTTGGCTGTGTGAAGACGCCGGAACAATGGCTCTGCTCCCAGGGCCTCAGTTTCCAGTCAGAACAGACCTAGTCTCCAGAGCTCTCTGCTACAGAGCAGACATGGGGAAATAGCTCTGAGGAGGGTTCCTTGAGGCTCCCTGCCTTGTCGAAGCCCTACCCGGGCTGCTGGGGCCTAGGCACTGTGGCCTCTTTAACTGACTTTCCAGGTATCACTTCCCAGCCCTTTGTGATTTTCAGCCAGATGCAGCCTTGCAGGGTCTCTTCCTTAGAGTCAAAAAAGGTAGCCCAAGGGACTGCTTATTCAGTCTTCCCTGGTGCAAGAGGTGTTTGGCTGTGAAGACGCCAGAACAATGGCTCTGCTCCCAGGGCCTCAGTTTCCCAGTCAGAACAGACCTAGTCTCCAGAGCTCTCTGCTACAGAGCAGACATGGGGAAATAGCTCTGAGGAGGGTTCCTTCACGTTCCAGGGCACTGTCGAAGCCTTACCTGGGCTTTGGAGCCTAGGCACTGTGGCCTCTTTCACTGACTTTCCAGGTATCACTTCCCAGCCCCTTGTGATTTTCAGCCAGATGCAGCCTTGCAGGGTCTCTTCCTTAGAGTCAAAAAAGGTAGCCCAAGGGACTGCTTATTCAGTCTTCCCTGGTGCAAGAGGTGTTTGGCTGTGAAGACGCCAGAACAATGGCTCTGCTCCCAGGGCCTCAGTTTCCCAGTCAGAACAGACCTAGTCTCCAGAGCTCTCTGCTACAGAGCAGACATGGGGAAAAAGCGCTGTGGAGGGTGCCTTCACGTTCCAGGGCACTGTCGAAGCCTTACCTGGGCTTTGGAGCCTAGGCACTGTGGCCTCTTTCACTGACTTTCCAGGTATCACTTCCCAGCCCCTTGTGATTTTCAGCCAGATGCAGCCTTGCAGGGTCTCTTCCTTAGAGTCAAAAAAGGTAGCCCAAGGGACTGCTTATTCAGTCTTCCCTGGTGCAAGAGGTGTTTGGCTGTGAAGACGCCAGAACAATGGCTCTGCTCCCAGGGCCTCAGTTTCCCAGTCAGAACAGACCTAGTCTCCAGAGCTCTCTGCTACAGAGCAGACATGGGGAAATAGCTCTGAGGAGGGTTCCTTCAGGCTCCCTGCCTTGTCGAAAGCCCTACCCGGGTGCTGGGGCCTAGGCACTGTGGCCTCTTTCACTGACTTTCCAGGTATCACTTCCCAGCCCCTTGTGATTTTCAGCCAGATGCAGCCTTGCAGGGTCTCTTCCTTAGAGTCAAAAAAGGTAGCCCAAGGGACTGCTTATTCAGTCTTCCCTGGTGCAAGAGGTGTTTGGCTGTGAAGACGCCAGAACAATGGCTCTGCTCCCAGGGCCTCAGTTTCCCAGTCAGAACAGACCTAGTCTCCAGAGCTCTCTGCTACAGAGCAGACATGGGGAAATAGCTCTGAGGAGGGTGCCTTGAGGTTCCAGGCACTGGGGAAGCCCTACCTGGGCTTTGGGGCCTAGGCACTGTGGCCTCTTTCACTGACTTTCCAGGTATCACTTCCCAGCCCCTTGTGATTTTCAGCCAGATGCAGCCTTGCAGGGTCTCTTCCTTAGAGTCAAAAAAAAGGTAGCCCAAGGGACTGCTTATTCAGTCTTCCCTGGTGCAAGAGGTGTTTGGCTGTGAAGACGCCAGAACAATGGCTCTGCTCCCAGGGCCTCAGTTTCCCAGTCAGAACAGACCTAGTCTCCAGAGCTCTCTGCTACAGAGCAGACATGGGGAAATAGCTCTGAGGAGGGTGCCTTCACGTTCCAGGGCACTGGGGAAGCCCTACCTGGGCTTTGGGGCCTAGGCACTGTGGCCTCTTTCACTGACTTTCCAGGTATCACTTCCCAGCCCCTTGTGATTTTCAGCCAGATGCAGCCTTGCAGGGTCTCTTCCTTAGAGTCAAAAAAGGTAGCCCAAGGGACTGCTTATTCAGTCTTCCCTGGTGCAAGAGGTGTTTGGCTGTGAAGACGCCAGAACAATGGCTCTGCTCCCAGGGCCTCAGTTTCCCAGTCAGAACAGACCTAGTCTCCAGAGCTCTCTGCTACAGAGCAGACATGGGGAAATAGCTCTGAGGAGGGTTCCTTGAGGCTCCCTGCACTTGGGGAAGCCCTACCCGGGCTGCTGGGGCCTAGGCACTGTGGCCTCTTTTCACTGACTTTCCAGGTATCACTTCCCAGCCCCTTGTGATTTTCAGCCAGATGCAGCCTTGCAGGGTCTCTTCCTTAGAGTCAAAAAAGGTAGCCCAAGGGACTGCTTATTCAGTCTTCCCTGGTGCAAGAGGTGTTTGGCTGTGAAGACGCCAGAACAATGGCTCTGCTCCCAGGGCCTCAGTTTCCCAGTCAGAACAGACCTAGTCTCCAGAGCTCTCTGCTACAGAGCAGACATGGGGAAAAAGCGCTGTGGAGGGTGCCTTCACGTTCCAGGGCACTGTCGAAGCCTTACCTGGGCTTTGGGGGCCTAGGCACTGTGGCCTCTTTCACTGACTTTCCAGGTATCACTTCCCAGCCCCTTGTGATTTTCAGCCAGATGCAGCCTTGCAGGGTCTCTTCCTTAGAGTCAAAAAAAGGTAGCCCAAGGGACTGCTTATTCAGTCTTCCCTTGTGCAAGAGGTGTTTGGCTGTGAAGACGCCAGAACAATGGCTCTGCTCCCAGGGCCTCAGTTTCCCAGTCAGAACAGACCTAGTCTCCAGAGCTCTCTGCTACAGAGCAGACATGGGGAAATAGCTCTGAGGAGGGTGCCTTCACGTTCCAGGGCACTGGGGAAGCCTTACCTGGGCTTTGGAGCCTAGGCACTGTGGCCTCTTTCACTGACTTTCCAGGTATCACTTCCCAGCCCCTTGTGATTTTCAGCCAGATGCAGCCTTGCAGGGTCTCTTCCTTAGAGTCAAAAAAGGTAGCCCAAGGGACTGCTTATTCAGTCTTCCCTGGTGCAAGAGGTGTTTGGCTGTGAAGACGCCAGAACAATGGCTCTGCTCCCAGGGCCTCAGTTTCCCAGTCAGAACAGACCTAGTCTCCAGAGCTCTCTGCTACAGAGCAGACATGGGGGAAAAGCTCTGAGGAGGGTGCCTTCACGTTCCCTGGCACTGTCGAAGCCTTACCTGGGCTTTGGAGCCTAGGCACTGTGGCCTCTTTCACTGACTTTCCAGGTATCACTTCCCAGCCCCTTGTGATTTTCAGCCAGATGCAGCCTTGCAGGGTCTCTTCCTTAGAGTCAAAAAAGGTAGCCCAAGGGACTGCTTATTCAGTCTTCCCTGGTGCAAGAGGTGTTTGGCTGTGAAGACGCCAGAACAATGGCTCTGCTCCCAGGGCCTCAGTTTCCCAGTCAGAACAGACCTAGTCTCCAGAGCTCTCTGCTACAGAGCAGACATGGGGAAATAGCTCTGAGGAGGGTGCCTTCAGGCTCCCTGGCACTGTCGAAGCCCTACCTGGGCTTTGGGGCCTAGGCACTGTGGCCTCTTTCACTGACTTTCCAGGTATCACTTCCCAGCCCCTTGTGATTTTCAGCCAGATGCAGCCTTGCAGGGTCTCTTCCTTAGAGTCAAAAAAGGTAGCCCAAGGGACTGCTTATTCAGTCAGTCTTCCCTGGTGCAAGAGGTGTTTGGCTGTGAAGACGCCAGAACAATGGCTCTGCTCCCAGGGCCTCAGTTTCCCAGTCAGAACAGACCTAGTCTCCAGAGAGCTCTCTGCTACAGAGCAGACATGGGGAAAATAGCTCTGAGGAGGGTTCCTTGAGGTTCCCTGGGCACTTGGGAAGCCTTACCTGGGCTTTGGAGCCTAGGCACTGTGGCCTCTTTCACTGACTTTCCAGGTATCACTTCCCAGCCCCTTGTGATTTTCAGCCAGATGCAGCCTTGCAGGGTCTCTTCCTTAGAGTCAAAAAAGGTAGCCCAAGGGACTGCTTATTCAGTCTTCCCTGGTGCAAGAGGTGTTTGGCTGTGAAGACGCCAGAACAATGGCTCTGCTCCCAGGGCCTCAGTTTCCCAGTCAGAACAGACCTAGTCTCCAGAGCTCTCTGCTACAGAGCAGACATGGGGAAAAAGCTCTGAGGAGGGTTCCTTGAGGCTCCAGCCTTGTGGGGAAGCCCTACCCGGGTGTTGGGGGGGCTAGGCACTGTGGCCTCTTTCACTGACTTTCAGGTATCACTTCCCAGCCCCTTGTGATTTTCAGCCAGATGCAGCCTTGCAGGGTCTCTTCCTTAGAGTCAAAAAAGGTAGCCCAAGGGACTGCTTATTCAGTCTTCCCTGGTGCAAGAGGTGTTTGGCTGTGAAGACGCCAGAACAATGGCTCTGCTCCCAGGGCCTCAGTTTCCAGTCAGAACAGACCTAGTCTCCAGAGCTCTCTGCTACAGAGCAGACATGGGGAAAAAAGCTCTGAGGAGGGTTCCTTGAGGCTCCCTGCCTTGGGGAAGCCCTACCCGGGTGCTGGGGCCTAGGCACTGTGGCCTCTTTCACTGACTTTCCAGGTATCACTTCCCAGCCCCTTGTGATTTTCAGCCAGATGCAGCCTTGCAGGGTCTCTTCCTTAGAGTCAAAAAAGGTAGCCCAAGGGACTGCTTATTCAGTCTTCCCTGGTGCAAGAGGTGTTGGCTGTGAAGACGCCAGAAACAATGGCTCTCGCTCCCAGGCGGCCTTCATTTTTCCCAGTCAGCAACTAGACAATAGTCTACAGAGGTCCCTCTGCTACAGAGAGCAGACATGTGGAAAAAGCGCTCTGGAGGGTGCCTTCACGTTTCCAGGGCACTGTTCGAAGCGACTTACCCATGGGCTTTGGAAGAGCCTAGGCAACTGTCGTGGCCATGCTTTCAACTGATATTTCCAGGCATATCACTTCCCCCTCTGTGAACATCAGCCCCCTTGTGCATTTTCAGCATATTCACGGGAGGCAGGGGCCCCCTTGCAGGACTAGGTCCTCGCCTGTCTTCCTGAGCAAGCGGCTTAGAGTCAAAAAAGGTAGACCAAGGGCGGACTCGCTTATTCAGTCTTCCCTGGTGCAAGAGGTGTTTGGCACGTGCGTGAGGAACCAGCCAGAAACAATGGCTCTGCTCTCCTCAGTCTTCCTCTAGCTCAGTTTCCCAGCTCAAGACAGAGACCCTATTCTAACAGTCAGTCTTGCTCTCTGCTACAGTAGCAGTGACATTGTGGAGACAAATAGCATTACGAGAGCAGGGTTTCCTTGAGAGCCCTGCATGCGGCTTTGGGGAACGCCCTACCCTGGTGCTCCAGGGCTCTTAGGGCACTGTACGTCTCCTCTTTTCACTGACTTTCCCTAGTAGTCACTTCCCCATGGCGTCGCTTGTGATTGTTGGTCAGCCAGTATGCAAGCCTTGGCAGGGACATCTCTTCCTTAGAGTCAAAAAAGGTAGAGCCAACCAAGGGACTGGGCTTATTGCAGCTCGTTCTACGTGTCTGACTTTGGAGATGCAAGAGGTGTTTGGTTCTTGTGAAAGACGCCATAACACAATGCGATGCTCTGCTCCCAGGGCCTACAGTGTGATCCAATCAGAACAAGACCTAAGTGTTTCCAGAGACTCTCTGCTATACAGAGAGCAAGGCACAGGAGTGAAACTAGCGCTGAGGACCGGTCCTAGTCACATATCCAGGGACACTGTCGAAACCTTTACCATGGCTTCTGAGAGGAGCAGCCGAGACGAATGTGCACTCTCTCCACTGAACATTCCTGCGCAGGAGAAATCTTGTACTTTTCCCCAAGGCCCTGGGATTTTACCAAGATGCGCAGCCATTTGCAAGGGTCTCTTCCTTAGACGTCAGAAAAGAGGCTAGCCACCAAGAGGTCTAGCTTTATCATCAGTTTTCCCTAGGTGAACATAGTCAGGTGAGTTTGGTTGACTAGCTGAAAGAACGCCCAGATCAATGGCACTGCTAATTCGCTTTTCGCCACAAAAGCCTCCTTTTCCACTCTGAGAACAGCACCTCGGGTGCTCCCATAGCTCTCTGTCATACTGCTCACATATCTGGGGAACACTTTCTGCATGGGAGGACGGGTTTCCTCTGAGGCTTCCTGCTTGACGGAAGGGTTCCTTGGCCAGGGCCACCTGGCCTACGTATCACAGCCTTTCCTCAGAAATCCCCCTATCCCCTTGTTGAGTTTTCAGCTAGATAGCCTAGGCCTTGTGAGTGGATCTTCCTCCTTATCAGTCAAAAAAAGATAGCACCAAGGGGGTTGCTTATATCAGGGTGGTCTATCCCCTGGTGCCAAGAGGGTGTATGGCTGTGAAGTACCCAGAACTAAGGCTCTGCACCCGGAGGGCCTCAGTCTTCCCAAGTCAAAACAGATCCTAGTCTTAAACCAGAAGACTGCTTATGCAACAGAGGCTTTACATGTGCTAAAAAGCACTGAGTGAGAGTAGGCCTTCAAACTAGTGATTGTGATGTTTAATAAGTCCAGGAGACTGTCTGAAGCCAAACCTGGGTGCTTATGGTGAGGCTAGTCACGGACTGGTGGCCCTCTCTTTCACTGACTTTCCCAGGTATCACATCCCAGCCCCTTGTTGACTTATCAGCGCCAGTGACATGCCATTGCAGGGTCAGTGCTGTTCCTTATTAGTCAAAAAGAGAGCCCAAGGGAACCTGCTATAATACAGTCTTCCGCGGTGAAAAGCGAGGTGTGCTGAGGTTGAGACACCAGATTCATGTTCTCTGCTCCTCAGCCACCTCAGTGTAGGTGCAGTCAAACAGACCCTTCTCCCATGAGTCTCTCTGACTGACCGAGCAGTCCCAAGGGACAATTGCGCCTGAAAAGCGAACCTTGAGAGCTCCACTGTCCTTGCGGATATGCCCTATGCCTTGGCTGGGCGCGCGAGGATCACTTGTGGCTTTTCTTTCACTGACTTTCCAGGTAATCATCTTCCCAGCCCCCTTGTGATTTTCAAGCCAGATGCAGCTTTGGCAGGGTCTCTTCCTTAGAGTCAAAAAAAGGTAGGCCCAATAGTGACTGGTCCTTATCAGAATCTCAGTCCTCCCTGGTGCAAGAGGTGTTTGGCTGTGTGAAGGACGACCAGAAAATGGCTCTGCTCCCAGGGCCTCAGTTTCCCAGATCAGAACAGACCTAGTCTCTCCAGAGAGCACTCCATGCTACAGAGCAGACATGTGGGAAATAGAGCTCTGAGGTGGGTTGCCCCCCTTCAGGCTCCCTGCAGCTGTGGAAGCCCTTACCTGGGTGCTTTGAGCCTAGGCACTGTGTGGCCTCTTTCACTGACTTTTCCAGGTATCACTTCCCCAGCCCCTTGTGATTTTTTCAGCCAGATGCAGCCCTTGCAGGGTCTCTTTCCTTAGAGTCTAAAAAGGTAGCCCCAAGGACACTGCTTATTCGGAGTCTTCCCTGGTGCAAGAGGTGTTTTTGGCTGTGAAGACGCGCCAGAACAATGGCTCTGCTCCCAGGGGCCTCAGTTTCCCAGTCAGAACAGACCTAGTCTCCAGAGCTCTCTGCTACAGAGCAGACATGGGGGAAATGAATAAAAGCTCTGTGGAGGGTGCCTTCACGTTCCAGGGGCACTGTCGAAGCCTTACCCAGGGCTTTGGGGCCTAGGCCACTGGTGGCCTCTTTCACTGACTTTCCAGGTATCACTTCCCAGCCCCTTGTGATTTTCAGCCAGATGCAGCATTGAGCAGGGTCTCTTCCTTAGAGTCAAAAAAAGGTAAGCCCAAGGGGACTGCTTATTCAGTCTTCCCTGGTGCAAGAGGTGTTTGGCTGTGAAGACGCCCAGAACAATGGCGCTCTGCTCCCAGGGCCTCAGTTTCCCCAGTCAGAACAGACCTAGTCTCCCGAGCTCTCTCTGCTACAGAGCAGACATGGGGAAAATAAACCTCTGAGGAGGGTGCCTTCACGTTCCAGGATTGGGGTCGAACCCTTACCTGGGCTTTGGGAGCCTGAGGCACTGTGGCCTCTTTTCACTGACTTTCCAGGTATCACTTCCCAGCCCCTTGTGATTTTCAGCCAGATGCAGCCAGACTTGCAGGGTCTCCTTCCTTAGAGATCAAAAAAGGTAGCCCAAGGGACTGCTTATTCAGTCTTCCCTGGTGCAAGAGGTGTTTGGCTCTGTGAAGACGCCAGAACAATGGCTCTGCTCCCAGGGGCCTCAGTTTTCTCCAGGTCAGTCACAACAGACCTAGTCTCCAGAGCTCTCTGCTACAGAGCAGACATGGGGGGAAAAGAGCGCTGTGGAGGGTGCCCTTCACGTTCCAGGGCACACTGTCGAAGCCTTACCTGGGCTTTGGAGCCTAGGCACTGTGGCCTCTCTTTTCACTGACTTTCCAGGTATCACTTCACCAGCCCCCTTGTGATTTTCAGCCAGTGAGATGCAAGCCTTGCAGGGGTCTCTTCCTTAGAGACGTCAAAAAAGGTAGCCCAAGGGACTGCTTATTCAGTCTTCCCTTCCCCTGGTGCAAGAGGTGTTTGGCTGTGAAGACGCCAGAACAATGGCTCTGCTCCCAGGGCGCTCAGTTTCCCAGTCAGAACAGACCTAGTCTCCAGAGCTCTCTGCTACAGAGCAGACATGGGGAAAATAGCTCAAAGGCGTGTTTGGAGGAGGCTCCACGTTCCAGGGGGGACTGTCGAAAGCCTCTCGCTGTGCTTTGAGGAGCCTAGGCACTGTGGCCTCTTTCACTGACACTTTTCCAGGTATCACTTCCCAGCCCCTTGTGATTTTCAGCCAGATGCAGCCTTGCAGGGTCTCTTCCTTAGAGTCAAAAAAGGTAGCCCAAGGGACTGCTTATTTCAGTCTTCCCTGGTGCAAGAGGTGTTTGGCTGTGAAAACGCCAGAACAATGGCTCTGCTCCCAGGGCCTCAGTTTCCCAGTCAGAACAGACCTAGTCTCCAGAGCTCTCTGCTACAGAGCAGACATGGGGGAAATAGGCTAGCTTGTGGAGGGTGCCTTGACAGTTCCAGGCACTGTCCGAAGCCCTACCCGTGGGCTTTGGAGCCTAGGCACTGTGGCTCTCTTTCACTGACTTTTCCAGGTTTCACTTCCCAGCCCCTTGTGATTTTCAGCCAGATGCAGCCTTGCAGGGTCTCTTCCTTAGAGTTCAAAAAAGGTAGCCCAAGGGACTGCTTATTCAGTCTTCCCTGGTGCAAGAGAGGTTTTGGCTGTGAAGACGCCAGAACAATGGCTCTGCTCCCAGGGCCTCAGCCTCACTTTTTCCCAGTCAGAACAGACCTAGTCTCCAGAGCTCTCTGCTACAGAGCAGACATGGGGGGAAAAGCAGCTCTGATGGAGGGTTTCCTTCACACGCTCCAGGCACTGTCGAAGCCTACCTGGGCTTTGGGAGCCTAGGCACTGTGGCCTCTTTCACTGACTTTCCAGGGTATCACTTCCCAGCCCCTTGTGATTTTCAGCCAGATGCAGCCTTGCAGGGTCTCTTCCTTAGAGTCAAAAAAAGGTAGCCAAAGGGACTGCTTATTCAGTCTCTTCCCTGGTGCAAGAGGTGTTTTGGCTGTGAAGACGCCAGAACAATGGCTCTGCTCCCAGGGCCTCAGTTTCCCATTCAGTCATGAACAGACCTAGTCTCCAGAGCTCTCTGCTACAGAGCAGACATGGGGAAAAAGCTCTGAGGAGGGTTCCTTGATCACGTCCCTTGCCACTGTCGAAGAGCCTTACCTGGGCTTTGGAGACCTAGGCACTGTGGCCTCTTTCACTGACTTTTCTTCCAGGTATCACTTCCCAGCCCCTTTGTGATTTTCCAGCCAGATGCAGCCTTGCAGGGTCTCTTCCTTAGAGTCAAAAAAGGTAGCCCAAGGTGACTGCTTATTCAGTCTTCCCTGGTTGCAAGAGGTGTTTGGCTGTGAAGACGCCCAGAACAAGTAATGGGCTCTGCTCCCAGGGCCTCAGTTTCCCAGTCTCAGAACAGGACCTAGTCTCCAGAACTCTCTGCTACAGAGCAGACGAACATGGGTGAATATGCTCTCTGAGGAGGGTTCCTTGACGTTCTGCCCTCACTGTTTCGAAGCCTTACCGCTGGCCCCCCGGTTGTGGGCCTAGGCACTTGGCCTCTTTCACTGACTTTCCAGGTATCACTGTCCCAGCCCCTTGTGATTTTCAGTCATCCAGATGCAGCCTTGCAGGGTCTCTTCCTTAGAAGTCAAAAAAAAGGGATCGCCCCAAGGGGATGCTTATTTCATCCTTCCCTTGTGCAAGAGGGTGTTTGGTTGTGAAGACCCAGAACAACCAGCTAGCTGCTCCCAGGGCCTCCAGTTTCCCAGTCAGAACAGACCTAGTCTCCAGAGCACTCTGCATCGTGCTTAGACATGTAAAAAGCTGTGGAGGGTCCAGTACAATGATCTCCTACCTTGAGCAGGGTTTGCCCCAAATTAGGCTACCCTTGCCTGGGGAGAAGCCCTACCCCCTGGCCCGTCGGAACACTGTGCCTCTTTCACTGACTTTCCAGGTATCACACTCCCAGCCCCCTGTGATTTTTCAGCCAGATGCAGCCTTGCAGGTCTCTTCCTTAGAGTCAAAAAAGGTAGCCCCAAGGACTGCTTATTCAGTCTTCCCTGGTGCAAGGGGTTGTTTGGCTGTGAAGACGGCCGAACAAAGGCTCTGCTCCCAGGGCCTTTTTTCATTTTACCAGTCAAAACAGACCCTAGTCCTC
>JAGTYA010001271.1:0-12517 GCA_024291935.2 Okapia johnstoni | reverse complement strand
AGTTCCGGCCGCAAGACCAAAGGTCACCCGAGGAACCCCCATCGGCAAGCGAGTCCAGTTCCCTGGACGTGAGGCGAGGGGAAGCCCAGCAGCCCCTGGCGATGTCAAAGGAGGCCTGGACTTCTCAGAGGCAACAAGAGAGGCTCCCCGAGGCGCCACGCCCCCGATTCAGAGAGGCCACCCCCGCTTTCCCCCTGCGCCGCGCGGAAAAGCACGACCTTCGCCCCTGCATTCGAGGGGAAGCCCGATTGCCCTTGGCTGTGACCGGAGAGAAAAGGCTGAGTCCCCTCGACTCCCTGGAGGCCACCCCACAGGTGCCAGTTATACCTGTCCCCTCCCCCCCTCCGGGGACCCCCGAGGGTCCTAGCTCCATGCCTGACGCGGACCCAGGGCGCTGCAGCGCCTCCTGGCGAATCCCGAGGCTGCTCGGGCCCCTGTCCGCTCGAAAGGAGGCATGGCGACCCCGCTGGGCTAACGGGGGGAGACGGGCCGGGGTACCCCGCCGCAACTCGAGAATGCACCGCCGCAAGTCGAGAACACACCCCCGTGAGGCCACGCCCATAGAGGGAGGAGGCGCTTTTCCCTTGCAGGGCATGGAGAGCATGCCCCGGCACCTGTTCCGGCTCCGAACGGGGCTTGACTCCTTGCGGGCGACTCCAGGTGTCCCCCGAGATCCCCGGGCCAACCTGCCAAGAAAGCGGGGCTTCCCGCCACACCGCGAGGGCGTCCCCCGGGCCCCCCTCCTTGCGAGACGGGGCCCTTGGGATCTGCAGCGACGCGAGAGCCGTCCTGCCTTCTCTCTGGCGCTGCAACGGAGGCTGGACTCCCTCTAGGCGCCCCCAGAGGTTCCCTGGGATACCCGTGTCCACAGGCGAGCGGAACCCTGAGTCTCCAGAGGCCGCTCGCGAGGGGCCCCCCGTCGCCGTCGGCCCCTCCTCTCGAAAGGGGGGTCCAATCCCCTTCCTGAATGCCATCGCAATCCCTACATTCCCTCGCACCTCCAGAGCGGGACTCTCGCCTCTCCTGAGGTTCGAGAAGAGGCCCCAAGGGGCCAGTTCCGGCCGCAAGACCAAAGGTCCCCGAGGAACCCCCCATCGGCAAGCGAGTCCAGTTCCCTGGACGTGAGGCGAGGGGAAGCCCAGCAGCCCCTGGCGATGTCAAAGGAGGCCTGGACTTCTCAGAGGCAACAAGAGAGGCTCCCCGAGGCGCCACGCCCCCGATTCAGAGAGGCCACCCCCGCTTCCCCCTGCGCCGCGCGGAAAAGCACGACCTTTCCCCCTGCATTCGAGGGGAAGCCCGATTGCCCTTGGCTGTGACCGGAGAGAAAGGCTGAGTCCCCTCGACTCCCTGGAGGCCACCCCACAGGTGCCAGTTATACCTGTCCCCTCCCCCCCTCCGGGGACCCCCGAGGGTCCTAGCTCCATGCCTGACGCGGACCCAGGGCGCTGCAGCGCCTCCTGGCGAATCCCGAGGCTGCTCGGGCCCCTGTCCGCTCGAAAGGAGGCATGGCGACCCCGCTGGGCTAACGGGGGAGACGGGCCGGGGTACCCGCCGCAACTCGAGAATGCACCGCCGCAAGTCGAGAACACCCCCGTGAGGCCACGCCCATAGAGGGAGGAGGCGCTTTTCCCTTGCAGGGCATGGAGAGCATGCCCCGGCACCTGTTCCGGCTCCGAACGGGGCTTGACTCCTTGCGGGCGACTCCAGGTGTCCCCCGAGATCCCCGGGCCAACCTGCCAAGAAAGCGGGGCTTCCCGCCACACCGCGAGGGCGTCCCCCGGGCCCCCCTCCTTGCGAGACGGGGCCCTTGGGATCTGCAGCGACGCGAGAGCCGTCCTGCCTTCTCTCTGGCGCTGCAACGGAGGCTGGACTCCCTCTAGGCGCCCCCAGAGGTTCCCTGGGATACCCGTGTCCACAGGCGAGCGGAACCCTGAGTCTCCAGAGGCCGCTCGCGAGGGGCCCCCCGTCGCCGTCGGCCCCTCCTCTCGAAAGGGGGGTCCAATCCCCTTCCTGAATGCCATCGCAATCCCTACATTCCCTCGCACCTCCAGAGCGGGACTCTCGCCTCTCCTGAGGTTCGAGAAGAGGCCCCAAGGGGCCAGTTCCGGCCGCAAGACCAAAGGTCCCCGAGGAACCCCCATCGGCAAGCGAGTCCAGTTCCCTGGACGTGAGGCGAGGGGAAGCCCAGCAGCCCCTGGCGATGTCAAAGGAGGCCTGGACTTCTCAGAGGCAACAAGAGAGGCTCCCCGAGGCGCCACGCCCCCGATTCAGAGAGGCCACCCCCGCTTCCCCCTGCGCCGCGCGGAAAAGCACGACCTTCGCCCCTGCATTCGAGGGGAAGCCCGATTGCCCTTGGCTGTGACCGGAGAGAAAGGCTGAGTCCC
Source organism: Okapia johnstoni (assembly GCA_024291935.2). NCBI lineage: Eukaryota > Metazoa > Chordata > Mammalia > Artiodactyla > Giraffidae > Okapia > Okapia johnstoni. Next base: position 10,133 of record JAGTYA010001271.1, on the reverse strand, counting down.
CTCGACTCCCTGGAGGCCACCCCACAGGTGCCAGTTATACCTGTCCCCTCCCCCCCTCCGGGGACCCCCGAGGGTCCTAGCTCCATGCCTGACGCGGACCCAGGGCGCTGCAGCGCCTCCTGGCGAATCCCGAGGCTGCTCGGGCCCCTGTCCGCTCGAAAGGAGGCATGGCGACCCCGCTGGGCTAACGGGGGAGACGGGCCGGGGTACCCGCCGCAACTCGAGAATGCACCGCCGCAAGTCGAGAACACCCCCGTGAGGCCACGCCCATAGAGGGAGGAGGCGCTTTTCCCTTGCAGGGCATGGAGAGCATGCCCCGGCACCTGTTCCGGCTCCGAACGGGGCTTGACTCCTTGCGGGCGACTCCAGGTGTCCCCCGAGATCCCCGGGCCAACCTGCCAAGAAAGCGGGGCTTCCCGCCACACCGCGAGGGCGTCCCCCGGGCCCCCCTCCTTGCGAGACGGGGCCCTTGGGATCTGCAGCGACGCGAGAGCCGTCCTGCCTTCTCTCTGGCGCTGCAACGGAGGCTGGACTCCCTCTAGGCGCCCCCAGAGGTTCCCTGGGATACCCGTGTCCACAGGCGAGCGGAAACCCTGAGTCTCCAGAGGCCGCTCGCGAGGGGCCCCCCGTCGCCGTCGGCCCCTCCTCTCGAAAGGGGGGTCCAATCCCCTTCCTGAATGCCATCGCAATCCCTACATTCCCTCGCACCTCCAGAGCGGGACTCTCGCCTCTCCTGAGGTTCGAGAAGAGGCCCCAAGGGGCCAGTTCCGGCCGCAAAGACCAAAGGTCCCCGAGGAACCCCCATCGGCAAGCGAGTCCAGTTCCCTGGACGTGAGGCGAGGGGAAGCCCAGCAGCCCCTGGCGATGTCAAAGGAGGCCTGGACTTCTCAGAGGCAACAAGAGAGGCTCCCCGAGGCGCCACGCCCCCGATTCAGAGAGGCCACCCCCGCTTCCCCCTGCGCCGCGCGGAAAAGCACGACCTTCGCCCCTGCATTCGAGGGGAAGCCCGATTGCCCTTGGCTGTGACCGGAGAGAAAGGCTGAGTCCCCTCGACTCCCTGGAGGCCACCCCACAGGTGCCAGTTATACCTGTCCCCTCCCCCCCTCCGGGGACCCCCGAGGGTCCTAGCTCCATGCCTGACGCGGACCCAGGGCGCTGCAGCGCCTCCTGGCGAATCCCGAGGCTGCTCGGGCCCCTGTCCGCTCGAAAGGAGGCATGGCGACCCCGCTGGGCTAACGGGGGAGACGGGCCGGGGTACCCGCCGCAACTCGAGAATGCACCGCCGCAAGTCGAGAACACCCCCGTGAGGCCACGCCCATAGAGGGAGGAGGCGCTTTTCCCTTGCAGGGCATGGAGAGCATGCCCCGGCACCTGTTCCGGCTCCGAACGGGGCTTGACTCCTTGCGGGCGACTCCAGGTGTCCCCCGAGATCCCCGGGCCAACCTGCCAAGAAAGCGGGGCTTCCCGCCACACCCGCGAGGGCGTCCCCCGGGCCCCCCTCCTTGCGAGACGGGGCCCTTGGGATCTGCAGCGACGCGAGAGCCGTCCTGCCTTCTCTCTGGCGCTGCAACGGAGGCTGGACTCCCTCTAGGCGCCCCCAGAGGTTCCCTGGGATACCCGTGTCCACAGGCGAGCGGAACCCTGAGTCTCCAGAGGCCGCTCGCGAGGGGCCCCCCCCGTCGCCGTCGGCCCCTCCTCTCGAAAGGGGGGTCCAATCCCCTTCCTGAATGCCATCGCAATCCCTACATTCCCTCGCACCTCCAGAGCGGGACTCTCGCCTCTCCTGAGGTTCGAGAAGAGGAGGCCCCAAGGGGCCAGTTCCGGCCGCAAGACCAAAGGTCCCCGAGGAACCCCCCATCGGCAAGCGAGTCCAGTTCCCTGGACGTGAGGGAGGGGAAGCCCAGCAGCCCCTGGCGATGTCAAAGGAGGCCTGGACTTCTCAGAGGCAACAAGAGAGGCTCCCCGAGGCGCCACGCCCCCGATTCAGAGAGGCCACCCCCGCTTCCCCCTGCGCCGCGCGGAAAAGCACGACCTTCGCCCCTGCATTCGAGGGGAAGCCCGATTGCCCTTGGCTGTGACCGGAGAGAAAGGCTGAGTCCCCTCGACTCCCTGGAGGCCACCCCACAGGTGCCAGTTATACCTGTCCCCTCCCCCCCTCCGGGGACCCCCGAGGGTCCTAGCTCCATGCCTGACGCGGGACCCAGGGCGCTGCAGCGCCTCCTGGCGAATCCCGAGGCTGCTCGGGCCCCTGTCCGCTCGAAAGGAGGCATGGCGACCCCGCTGGGCTAACGGGGGAGACGGGCCGGGGTACCCGCCGCAACTCGAGAGAATGCACCGCCGCAAGTCGAGAACACCCCCGTGAGGCCACGCCCATAGAGGGAGGAGGCGCTTTTCCCTTGCAGGGCATGGAGAGCATGCCCCGGCACACCTGTTCCGGCTCCGAACGGGGCTTGACTCCTTGCGGGCGACTCCAGGTGTCCCCCGAGATCCCCGGGCCAACCTGCCAAGAAAAGCGGGGCTTCCCGCCACACCGCGAGGGCGTCCCCCGGGCCCCCCTCCTCCTTGCGAGACGGGGCCCTTTGGGATCTGCAGCGACGCGAGAGCCGTCCTGCCTTCTCTCTGGCGCTGCAACGGAGGCTGGACTCCCTCTAGGCGCCCCCAGAGGTTCCCTGGGATACCCGTGTCCACAGGCGAGCGGAACCCTGAGTCTCCAGAGGCCGCTCGCGAGGGGCCCCCCGTCGCCGTCGGCCCCTCCTCTCGAAAGGGGGGTCCAATCCCCTTCCTGAATGCCATCGCAATCCCTACATTCCCTCGCACCTCCAGAGCGGGACTCTCGCCTCTCCTGAGGTTCGAGAAGAGGCCCCAAGGGGCCAGTTCCGGCCGCAAGACCAAAGGTCCCCGAGGAACCCCCATCGGCAAGCGAGTCCAGTTCCCTGGACGTGAGGCGAGGGGAAGCCCAGCAGCCCCTGGCGATGTCAAAGGAGGCCTGGACTTCTCAGAGGCAACAAGAGAGGCTCCCCGAGGCGCCACGCCCCCGATTCAGAGAGGCCACCCCCGCTTCCCCCTGCGCCGCGCGGAAAAAGCACGACCTTCGCCCCTGCATTCGAGGGGAAGCCCAATTGCCCTTGGCTGTGACCGGAGAGAAAGGCTGAGTCCCCTCGACTCCCTGGAGGCCACCCCACAGGTGCCAGTTATACCTGTCCCCTCCCCCCCTCCGGGGACCCCCGAGGGTCCTAGCTCCATGCCTGACGCGGACCCAGGGCGCTGCAGCGCCTCCTGGCGAATCCCGAGGCTGCTCGGCCCCTGTCCGCTCGAAAGGAGGCATGGCGACCCCGCTGGGCTAACGGGGGAGACGGGCCGGGGTACCCGCCGCAACTCGAGAATGCACCGCCGCAAGTCGAGAACACCCCCGTGAGGCCACGCCCATAGAGGGAGGAGGCGCTTTTCCCTTGCAGGGCATGGAGAGCATGCCCCGGCACCTGTTCCGGCTCCGAACGGGGCTTGACTCCTTGCGGGCGACTCCAGGTGTCCCCCGAGATCCCCGGGCCAACCTGCCAAGAAAGCGGGGCTTCCCGCCACACCGCGAGGGCGTCCCCCGGGCCCCCCTCCTTGCGAGACGGGGCCCTTGGGATCTGCAGCGACGCGAGAGCCGTCCTGCCTTCTCTCTGGCGCTGCAACGGAGGCTGGACTCCCTCTAGGCGCCCCCAGAGGTTCCCTGGGATACCCGTGTCCACAGGCGAGCGGAACCCTGAGTCTCCAGAGGCCGCTCGCGAGGGGCCCCCCGTCGCCGTCGGCCCCTCCTCTCGAAAGGGGGGTCCAATCCCCTTCCTGAATGCCATCGCAATCCCTACATTCCCTCGCACCTCCAGAGGGGGGGACTCTCGCCTCTCCTGAGGTTCGAGAAGAGGCCCCAAGGGGCCAGTTCCGGCCGCAAGACCAAAGGTCCCCGAGGAACCCCCCATCGGCAAGCGAGTCCAGTTCCCTGGACGTGAGGCGAGGGGAAGCCCAGCAGCCCCTGGCGATGTCAAAGGAGGCCTGGACTTCTCAGAGGCAACAAGAGAGGCTCCCCGAGGCGCCACGCCCCCGATTCAGAGAGGCCACCCCCGCTTCCCCCTGCGCCGCGCGGAAAAAGCACGACCTTCGCCCCTGCATTCGAGGGGAAGCCCGATTGCCCTTGGCTGTGACCGGAGAGAAAGGCTGAGTCCCCTCGACTCCCTGGAGGCCACCCCACAGGTGCCAGTTATACCTGTCCCCTCCCCCCCTCCGGGGACCCCCGAGGGTCCTAGCTCCATGCCTGACGCGGACCCAGGGAGCTGCTGCGCCTCCTGGCGAATCCCGAGGCTGCTCGGGCCCCTGTCCGCTCGAAAGGAGGCATGGCGACCCCGCTGGGCTAACGGGGGAGACGGGCCGGGGTACCCGCCGCAACTCGAGAATGCACCGCCGCAAGTCGAGAACACCCCCGTGAGGCCACGCCCATAGAGGGAGGAGGCGCTTTTCCCTTGCAGGGCATGGAGAGCATGCCCCGGCACCTGTTCCGGCTCCGAACGGGGCTTGACTCCTTGCGGGCGACTCCAGGTGTCCCCCGAGATCCCCGGGCCAACCTGCCAAGAAAGCGGGGCTTCCCGCCACACCGCGAGGGCGTCCCCCGGGCCCCCCTCCTTGCGAGACGGGGCCCTTGGGATCTGCAGCGACGCGAGAGCCGTCCTGCCTTCTCTCTGGCGCTGCAACGGAGGCTGGACTCCCTCTAGGCGCCCCCAGAGGTTCCCTGGGATACCCGTGTCCACAGGCGAGCGGAACCCTGAGTCTCCAGAGGCCGCTCGCGAGGGGCCCCCCGTCGCCGTCGGCCCCTCCTCTCGAAAGGGGGGTCCAATCCCCTTCCTGAATGCCATCGCAATCCCTACATTCCCTCGCACCTCCAGAGCGGGACTCTCGCCTCTCCTGAGGTTCGAGAAGAGGCCCCAAGGGGCCAGTTCCGGCCGCAAGACCAAAGGTCCCCGAGGAACCCCCATCGGCAAGCGAGTCCAGTTCCCTGGACGTGAGGCGAGGGGAAGCCCAGCAGCCCCTGGCGATGTCAAAGGAGGCCTGGACTTCTCAGAGGCAACAAGAGAGGCTCCCCGAGGCGCCACGCCCCCGATTCAGAGAGGCCACCCCCGCTTCCCCCTGCGCCGCGCGGAAAAGCACGACCTTCGCCCCTGCATTCGAGGGGAAGCCCAATTGCCCTTGGCTGTGACCGGAGAGAAAGGCTGAGTCCCCTCGACTCCCTGGAGGCCACCCCACAGGTGCCAGTTATACCTGTCCCCTCCCCCCCTCCGGGGACCCCCGAGGGTCCTAGCTCCATGCCTGACGCGGACCCAGGGCGCTGCAGCGCCTCCTGGCGAATCCCGAGGCTGCTCGGGCCCCTGTCCGCTCGAAAGGAGGCATGGCGACCCCGCTGGGCTAACGGGGGAGACGGGCCGGGGTACCCGCCGCAACTCGAGAATGCACCGCCGCAAGTCGAGAACACCCCCGTGAGGCCACGCCCATAGAGGGAGGAGGCGCTTTTCCCTTGCAGGGCATGGAGAGCATGCCCCGGCACCTGTTCCGGCTCCGAACGGGGCTTGACTCCTTGCGGGCGACTCCAGGTGTCCCCCGAGATCCCCGGGCCAACCTGCCAAGAAAGCGGGGCTTCCCGCCACACCGCGAGGGCGTCCCCCGGGCCCCCCTCCTTGCAAGACGGGGCCCTTGGGATCTGCAGCGACGCGAGAGCCGTCCTGCCTTCTCTCTGGCGCTGCAACGGAGGCTGGACTCCCTCTAGGCGCCCCCAGAGGTTCCCTGGGATACCCGTGTCCACAGGCGAGCGGAACCCTGAGTCTCCAGAGGCCGCTCGCGAGGGGCCCCCCGTCGCCGTCGGCCCCTCCTCTCGAAAGGGGGGTCCAATCCCCTTCCTGAATGCCATCGCAATCCCTACATTCCCTCGCACCTCCAGAGCGGGACTCTCGCCTCTCCTGAGGTTCGAGAAGAGGCCCCAAGGGGCCAGTTCCGGCCGCAAGACCAAAGGTCCCCGAGGAACCCCCATCGGCAAGCGAGTCCAGTTCCCTGGACGTGAGGCGAGGGGAAGCCCAGCAGCCCCTGGCGATGTCAAAGGAGGCCTGGACTTCTCAGAGGCAACAAGAGAGGCTCCCCGAGGCGCCACGCCTCCGATTCAGAGAGGCCACCCCCGCTTTCTCCTGCGCCGCGCGCAAAAGCACGACCTTCGCCCCTGCATTCGAGGGGAAGCCCGATTGCCCTTGGCTGTGACCGGGAGAGAAAGGCTGAGTCCCCTCGACTCCCTGGAGGCCACCCCACAGGTGCCAGTTATACCTGTCCCCTCCCCCCTCCGGGGACCCCCGAGGGTCCTAGCTCCATGCCTGACGCGGAACCAGGGCGCTGCAGCGCCTCCTGGCGAATCCCGAGGCTGCTCGGGCCCCTGTCCGCTCGAAAGGAGGCATGGCGACCCCGCTGGGCTAACGGGGGAGACGGGCCGGGGTACCCGCCGCAACTCGAGAATGCACCGCCGCAAGTCGAGAAACACCCCCGTGAGGCCACGCCCATAGAGGGAGGAGGCGCTTTTCCCTTGCAGGGCATGGAGAGCATGCCCCGGCACCTGTTCCGGCTCCGAACGGGGCTTGACTCCTTGCGGGCGACTCCAGGTGTCCCCCGAGATCCCCGGGCCAACCTGCCAAGAAAGCGGGGCTTCCCGCCACACCGCGAGGGCGTCCCCCGGGCCCCCCTCCTTGCGAGAGACGGGGCCCTTGGGATCTGCAGCGACGCGAGAGCCCGTCCTGCCTTCTCTCTGGCGCTGCAACGGAGGCTGGACTCCCTCTAGGCGCCCCCAGAGGTTCCCTGGGATACCCGTGTCCACAGGCGAGCGGAACCCTGAGTCTCCAGAGGCCGCTCGCGAGGGGCCCCCCGTCGCCGTCGGCCCCTCCTCTCGAAAGGGGGGTCCAATCCCCTTCCTGAATGCCATCGCAATCCCTACATTCCCTCGCACCTCCAGAGCGGGACTCTCGCCTCTCCTGAGGTTCGAGAAGAGGCCCAAGGGGCCAGTTCCGGCCGCAAGACCAAAGGTCCCCGAGGAACCCCCATCGGCAAGCGAGTCCAGTTCCCTGGACGTGAGGCGAGGGGAAGCCCAGCAGCCCCTGGCGATGTCAAAGGAGGCCTGGACTTCTCAGAGGCAACAAGAGAGGCTCCCCGAGGCGCCACGCCCCCGATTCAGAGAGGCCACCCCCGCTTCCCCCTGCGCCGCGCGGAAAAGCACGACCTTCGCCCCTGCATTCGAGGGGAAGCCCGATTGCCCTTGGCTGTGACCGGAGAGAAAGGCTGAGTCCCCTCGACTCCCTGGAGGCCACCCCACAGGTGCCAGTTATACCTGTCCCCTCCCCCCCTCCGGGGACCCCCGAGGGTCCTAGCTCCATGCCTGACGCGGACCCAGGGCGCTGCAGCGCCTCCTGGCGAATCCCGAGGCTGCTCGGGCCCCTGTCCGCTCGAAAGGAGGCATGGCGACCCCGCTGGGCTAACGGGGGAGACGGGCCGGGGTACCCGCCGCAACTCGAGAATGCACCGCCGCAAGTCGAGAACACCCCCGTGAGGCCACGCCCATAGAGGGAGGAGGCGCTTTTCCCTTGCAGGGCATGGAGAGCATGCCCCGGCACCTGTTCCGGCTCCGAACGGGGCTTGACTCCTTGCGGGCGACTCCAGGTGTCCCCCGAGATCCCCGGGCCAACCTGCCAAGAAAGCGGGGCTTCCCGCCACACCGCGAGGGCGTCCCCCGGGCCCCCCTCCTTGCGAGACGGGGCCCTTGGGATCTGCAGCGACGCGAGAGCCGTCCTGCCTTCTCTCTGGCGCTGCAACGGAGGCTGGACTCCCTCTAGGCGCCCCCAGAGGTTCCCTGGGATACCCGTGTCCACAGGCGAGCGGAACCCTGAGTCTCCAGAGGCCGCTCGCGAGGGGCCCCCCGTCGCCGTCGGCCCCTCCTCTCGAAAGGGGGGGTCCAATCCCCTTCCTGAATGCCATCGCAATCCCTACATTCCCTCGCACCTCCAGAGCGGGACTCTCGCCTCTCCTGAGGTTCGAGAAGAGGCCCCAAGGGGCCAGTTCCGGCCGCAAGACCAAAGGTCCCCGAGGAACCCCCATCGGCAAGCGAGTCCAGTTCCCTGGACGTGAGGCGAGGGGAAGCCCAGCAGCCCCTGGCGATGTCAAAGGAGGCCTGGACTTCTCAGAGGCAACAAGAGAGGCTCCCCGAGGCGCCACGCCCCCGATTCAGAGAGGCCACCCCCGCTTCCCCCTGCGCCGCGCGGAAAAGCACGACCTTCGCCCCTGCATTCGAGGGGAAGCCCGATTGCCCTTGGCTGTGACCGGAGAGAAAGGCTGAGTCCCCTCGACTCCCTGGAGGCCACCCCACAGGTGCCAGTTATACCTGTCCCCTCCCCCCCTCCGGGGACCCCCGAGGGTCCTAGCTCCATGCCTGACGCGGACCCAGGGCGCTGCAGCGCCTCCTGGCGAATCCCGAGGCTGCTCGGGCCCCTGTCCGCTCGAAAGGAGGCATGGCGACCCCGCTGGGCTAACGGGGGAGACGGGCCGGGGTACCCGCCGCAACTCGAGAATGCACCGCCGCAAGTCGAGAACACCCCCGTGAGGCCACGCCCATAGAGGGAGGAGGCGCTTTTCCCTTGCAGGGCATGGAGAGCATGCCCCGGCACCTGTTCCGGCTCCGAACGGGGCTTGACTCCTTGCGGGCGACTCCAGGTGTCCCCCGAGATCCCCGGGCCAACCTGCCAAGAAAGCGGGGCTTCCCGCCACACCGCGAGGGCGTCCCCCGGGCCCCCCTCCTTGCGAGACGGGGCCCTTGGGATCTGCAGCGACGCGAGAGCCGTCCTGCCTTCTCTCTGGCGCTGCAACGGAGGCTGGACTCCCTCTAGGCGCCCCCAGAGTTCCCTGGGATACCCGTGTCCACAGGCGAGCGGAACCCTGAGTCTCCAGAGGCCGCTCGCGAGGGGCCCCCCGTCGCCGTCGGCCCCTCCTCTCGAAAGGGGGGTCCAATCCCCTTCCTGAATGCCATCGCAATCCCTACATTCCCTCGCACCTCCAGAGCGGGACTCTCGCCTCTCCTGAGGTTCGAGAAGAGGCCCCAAGGGGCCAGTTCCGGCCGCAAGACCAAAGGTCCCCGAGGAACCCCCATCGGCAAGCGAGTCCAGTTCCCTGGACGTGAGGCGAGGGGAAGCCCAGCAGCCCCTGGCGATGTCAAAGGAGGCCTGGACTTCTCAGAGGCAACAAGAGAGGCTCCCCGAGGCGCCACGCCCCCGATTCAGAGAGGCCACCCCCGCTTCCCCCTGCGCCGCGCGCGGAAAAGCACGACCTTCGCCCCTGCATTCGAGGGGAAGCCCGATTGCCTTGGCTGTGACCGGAGAGAAAGGCTGAGTCCCCTCGACTCCCTGGAGGCCACCCCACAGGTGCCAGTTATACCTGTCCCCTCCCCCCCCCTCCGGGGACCCCCGAGGGTCCTAGCTCCATGCCTGACGCGGACCCAGGGCGCTGCAGCGCCTCCTGGCGAATCCCGAGGCTGCTCGGGCCCCTGTCCGCTCGAAAGGAGGCATGGCGACCCCGCTGGGCTAACGGGGGAGACGGGCCGGGGTACCCGCCGCAACTCGAGAATGCACCGCCGCAAGTCGAGAACACCCCCGTGAGGCCACGCCCATAGAGGGAGGAGGCGCTTTTCCCTTGCAGGGCATGGAGAGCATGCCCCGGCACCTGTTCCGGCTCCGAACGGGGCTTGACTCCTTGCGGGCGACTCCAGGTGTCCCCCGAGATCCCCGGGCCAACCTGCCAAGAAAGCGGGGCTTCCCGCCACACCGCGAGGGCGTCCCCCGGGCCCCCCTCCTTGCGAGACGGGGCCCTTGGGATCTGCAGCGACGCGAGAGCCGTCCTGCCTTCTCTCTGGCGCTGCAACGGAGGCTGGACTCCCTCTAGGCGCCCCCAGAGGTTCCCTGGGATACCCGTGTCCACAGGCGAGCGGAACCCTGAGTCTCCAGAGGCCGCTCGCGAGGGGCCCCCCCGTCGCCGTCGGCCCCTCCTCTCGAAAGGGGGGTCCAATCCCCTTCCTGAATGCCATCGCAATC
>JAGTYA010001270.1:0-12527 GCA_024291935.2 Okapia johnstoni | reverse complement strand
TCTGGGTCTTCAAGCCAAACCGCTTGCCCCGGGGAAGATGAATAAGCACCCCCTTGGGCTCCCTTTTTTGCTCTAAGGGAGACTTGCAATGCATCTGGTGAAAATCAAAGGGGCGGGAGTGATCCCGGGAAAAGTCAGTAAAAGAGGCCACAGTGCCTAGTCTCCAAAGGCCCAGTATTGCCTTCGTGACAGTGCCCGGAAACGTTAAAGGCAATCCACCCCATCTGAGTCACGCCATCCCCCCAACGCCTGCCGCTCGTACCAGCAGCAGCGAGCTTCTGGTGTGTGAACTCAGGTCTGGTTCAGGCTGGGAAACACTAAGGGGCCCTTGAGGGAGTAAGACCCGATTGTTGTCTAGCGACCGATCTGTAACGCTTTACGAAAAACTCTCTTTGCACCCGAGGGAACTGTGCACTGAAATAAAAAGAAAGTATCATGGAGCATACCTCTTTTGCGTTACTTTTTATAAGAGACTCCTACAGGAATAGACCTCTGGACTGCCAGCTGCCTTCCAAGGGGCTCTGGAAAGTGCATACATGGATACGTCAGTGAACAAGAGGCACACCTGATAGTTTGCCCCTCGGCCCCCAGACCGCACAACACCCGACAGTGGTAGGCTTATACCGTGGGGGGGGGAAGCCTCAAGGTAAACCCTCCCTGAGGGGCCGGGTATTGGAAAGGGTGTTGGGGTTAGATAAGGTTGGTGGCCCACGCGAGCTCATGAACTCTGGGTTGTTCTAGTGTGGGATAACCTGAGGCTCTTGGGCGTGTACGAAGCCAATCTGGTTCATGGGGGTCCTTCACAAGCCTACAAGTAGGGGACCCTGGGTGTACACAAGGGAGATGTGGTGAAATAAGACAGGTGGTTGCGCTTAACCTGGGGTTGAGAGTCTGGGGGACAATGAGACCACGTGGCCGTATGGCTCTGCTTCAAGGCCGAAACAGGTAAGGAGGGGGGGGCTGTGTAGTCGGATACCGGAGAAAGCCTGAGGGAACCTGAAAGGTGGGGGTGGAAGCGCGGCTTCAAGAGAGCCCATAGTTGGGCGGGCGCCATGTGCGCGGTTCGAACTGGCAGGGGTGCCTCTCCATCTGAGCGCTTTTGGGTCCATGGCAGGTGTGTCTGCAGCAGGAGCTCTCTGGAGCACTAGGTCTGTTTGATGACTTGGGAAACTGAGGCCCCTGAGCAGGGACTGCAGAGCCAGTTGTTCTGGCGATGCTTAGAACAGCCCGAAATCACCTCTTGCCACCGAGGAAGACTGAATAAGCAGTCCCTTGGGGTTCCTTTTTTGACTCTAAGGAAGAGACCCTGCTCCAAGGGCTGCATCTTGGCTGAAAATCATCACAAGGGGGCTGGGAATCTGATACCTTGGAAGGAAAGTCGGAGTGAAAGAGGCCACAGTGCTAGGCTCCAAAGCCCTAGGTAGGCGCTTCTCGACAGTGCCATGGAAACATGAAGGCACCCTCCGATTGCGTGCTTGTTTCCCCATGTCTGCTCTTGTAGCAGAGAGCTCTGGAGACTAGGGTTCTGTTCTGACTGGGAAACTGAGGCCCTGGGAGCAGAGCCATTGTTCTGGGCCGTCTTCACAGCCAAACACCTCTTGCACCAGGGAAGACTGGAATAAGCAGTTCCTTGGGCTACCTTTTTTGACTTCTAAGGGAAGAGACCCTGCAAGGCTGCAATCTGGCTGAAAATCACAAGGGGCCCTGGGAAGTGATACCTGGAAAAGTCAGTGAAAGAGGACACAGTGCCTAGGCTCCCAAGCCCAGGTAAGGCTTCGACAGTGCCCTGGAACGTGAAGGCACCCCTCCACTCAGATTTGCTTTTGTTCTTTTTCCCCATGTCCTGCTCTGTAGCAGAGAGCTCTGGAGACTAGGTCCTGTTTCTGACTGGGAAAACTGAGGCCCTGGGAGCAGAGCCATTGTGTTGCCCAGCACCCGTAAGTAGGCTTCGACAAGGCCCTGGAAGCGTGAAGGCACCTCCTCCACAGAGCTTTTTCCCCATGTCTGCTCTGTAGCAGAGAGCTCTGGAGACTAGGTCTGTTCTGACTGGGGGAAACTGAGGCCCTGGGAGCAGAGCCATTGTTCTGGCTGTCTTCACAGCCAAACACCTCTTGCACCAGGGAAGACTGAATAAGCAGTCCCTTGGGCTACCTTTTTTGACTCTAAGGAAGAAGAGTGCAAGGCTGCATCTGGCTGAAAATCACAAGGGGCTGGAAAGTGATACCTGGAAAGTCAGTGAAAGAGGCCCACAGTGCCTAGGCTCCAAAGCCCAGGTAAGGCTTCGACAGTGCCCTGGAACGTGAAGGCACCCTCCACAGCGCTTTTTCCCATGTCTGCTCTGTAGCAGAGAGCTCTGGAGACTAGGTCTGTTCTGACTGGGAAACTGAGGCCCTGGGAGCAGAGCCATTGTTCTGGCGTCTTCACAGCCAAACACCCTCTTGCACCAGGGAAGACTGAATAAGCAGTCCCTTGGGCTACCTTTTTTGACTCTCTAAGGAAGAGACCCTGCAAGGCTGCATCTGGCTGAAAATCACAAGGGGCTGGGAAGTGATACCTGGAAAGTCAGTGAAAGAGGCCACAGTGCCTAGGCTCCAAAGCCCAGGGTAAGGCTTCGACCAAGGCCCTGGAAGCGTGAAGGAACCCTCCTCAGCTTTATTTTCCCCATGTCTGCTCTGTAGCAGAGAGCTCTGGAGACTAGGTCTGTTCTGACTGGGAAACTGAGGCCCTGGGAGCAGAGCCCATTGTTCTGGCGTCTTCACAGCCAAACACCTCTTGCACCAGGGAAGACTGAAATAAGCAGTCCCTTGGGCTACCTTTTTTGACTCTAAGGAAGAGACCCTGCTGCAAGGCTGCATCTGGCTGAAAATCACAAGGGGCTGGGAAGTGATACCTGGAAAGTCAGTGAAAGAGGCCACAGTGCCTAGGCTCCAAAGCCCAGGTAAGGCTTCGACAGTGCCCTGGAACGTGAAGGCACCCTCCACAGCGCTTTTTCCCCATGTCTGCTCTGTAGCAGAGAGCTCTGGAGACTAGGTCTGTTCTGACTGGGGAAACTGAGGCCCTGGGGGCAAGAGCCATTGTTCTGGCGTCTTCACAGCCAAACACCTCTTGCACCAGGGAAGACTGAATAAGCAGTCCCTTGGGCTACCTTTTTTGACTCTAAGGAAGAGACCCTGCAAGGCTGCATCTGGCTGAAAATCACAAGGGGCTGGAAGTGATACCTGGAAAGTCAGTGAAAGAGGCCACAGTGCCTAGGCTCCAAAGCCCAGGTAAGGCTTCGACAGTGCCCTGGAACGTGAAGGCACCCTCCTCAGCGCTTTTTCCCCATGTCTGCTCTGTAGCAGAGAGCTCTGGAGACTAGGTCTGTTCTGACTGGGGGAAACTGAGGCCCTGGGAGCAGAGCCATTGTTCTGGCGTCTTCACAGCCAAACACCTCTTGCACCAGGAAAGACTGAATAAGCAGTCCCTTGGGCTACCTTTTTTGACTCTAAGGAAGAGACCCTGCAAGGCTGCATCTGGCTGAAAATCACAAGGGGCTGGGAAGTGATACCTGGAAAGTCAGTGAAAGAGGCCACAGTGCCTAGGCTCCAAAGCACCCGGTAAGGCTTCGACAGTGCCCTGGAGACTGAAGGCACCCTCCTCAGAGCGCTTTTTCCCCATGTCTGCTCTGTAGCAGAGAGCTCTGGAGACTAGGTCTGTTCTGACTGGGAAACTGAGGCCCTGGGAGCAGAGCCATTGTTCTGGCGTCTTCACAGCCAAAACACCTCTTGCACCAGGGAAGACTGAAAAGCAGCAGTCCTTGGGCTACCTTTTTTTTGACTCTAAGGAAGAGACCCTGCAAGGCTGCATCTGGCTGAAAATCACAAGGGGCTGGGAAGTGATACCTGGAAAGTCAGTGAAAGAGGCCACAGTGCCTAGGCTCCAAAGCCCAGGTAAGGCTTCGACAAGTGCCCTGGAACGTGAAGGCACCCTCCACAGCGCTTTTTCCCCATGTCTGCTCTGTAGCAGAGAGCTCTGGAGACTAGGTCTGTTCTGACTGGGAAACTGAGGCCCTGGGAGCAGAGCCATTGTTCTGGCGTCTTCACAGCCAAACACCTCTCTGCACCAGGGACTGAATGAATAAGCCAGTCCCTTGGGCTACCTTTTTTTGACTCTAAGGAAGAGACCCTGCAAGGCTGCATCTGGCTGAAAATCACAAGGGGCTGGGAAGTGATACCTGGAAAGTCAGTGAAAGAGGCCACAGTGCCTAGGCTCCAAAGCCCAGGTAAGGCTTCGACAGTGCCCTGGAACGTGAAGGCACCCTCCCACAGCGCTATTTCCCCATGTCTGCTCTGTAGCAGAGAGCTCTGGAGACTAGGTCTGTTCTGACTGGGAAACTGAGGCCCTGGGAGCAGAGCCATTGTTCTGGCGTCTTCACAGCCAAAACACCTCTTGCACCAGGGAAGACTGAATAAGCAGTCCCTTGGGCTACCTTTTTTGACTCTAAGGAAGAGACCCTGCAAGGCTGCATCTGGCTGAAAAAATCACAAGGGGCTGGGAAGTGATACCTGGAAAGTCAGTGAAAGAGGCCACAGTGCCTAGGCTCCAAAGCCCAGGTAAGGCTTCGACAGTGCCCTGGGAACGTGAAGGCACCCTCCTCAGAGCTTTTTCCCCATGTCTGCTCTGTAGCAGAGAGCTCTGGAGACTAGGTCTGTTCTGACTGGGAAACTGAGGCCCTGGGAGCAGAGCCATTGTTCTGGCGTCTTCACAGCCAAACACCTCTTGCACCAGGGAAGACTGAATAAGCAGTCCCTTGGGCTACCTTTTTTGACTCTAAGGAAGAGACCCTGCAAGGCTGCATCTGGCTGAAAATCACAAGGGGCTGGGAAGTGATACCTGGAAAGTCAGTGAAAGAGGCCACAGTGCCTAGGCCCCCAAAGCCCAGGTAAGGCTTCCCCAGTGCAGGGAGCCTGAAGGGAACCCTCCTCAGAGCGCTATTTCCCCATGTCTGCTCTGTAGCAGAGAGCTCTGGAGACTAGGTCTGTTCTGACTGGGAAACTGAGGCCCCTGGGAGCAGAGCCATTGTTTCTGGCGTCTTCACAGCCAAACACCTCTTGCACCAGGGAAGACTGAATAAGCAGTCCCTTGGGCTACCTTTTTTTGACTCTAAGGAAGAGACCCTGCAAGGCTGCATCTGGCTGAAAATCACAAGGGGCTGGGAAGTGATACCTGGAAAGTCAGTGAAAGAGGCCACAGTGCCTAGGCTCCAAAGCCCAGGTAAGGCTTTCGACAGTGCCCTGGAACGTGAAGGAACCCTCCTCAGAGCTTTTTCCCCATGTCTGCTCTGTAGCAGAGAGCTCTGGAGACTAGGTCTGTTCTGACTGGGAAACTGAGGCCCTGGGAGCAGAGCCATTGTTCTGGCGTCTTCACAGCCAAACACCTCTTGCACCAGGGAAGACTGAATAAGCAGTCCTTGGGCTACCTTTTTTGACTCTAAGGAAGCGACCCTGCAAGGCTGCATCTGGCTGAAAATCACAAGGGGCTGGGAAGTGATACCTGGAAAGTAAGTGATAGAGGCCAGAGTGCCCAGGCTCCAAAGCCCAGGTAAGGCTTCGACAGTGCCCTGGAACGTGAAGGCACCCTCCACAGCGCTTTTTCCCCATGTCTGCTCTGTAGCAGAGAGCTCTGGAGACTAGGTCTGTTCTGACTGGGAAACTGAGGCCCTGGGAGCAGAGCCATTGTTCTGGCGTCTTCACAGCCAAACACCTCTTGCACCAGGGAAGACTGAATAAGCAGTCCCTTGGGCTACCTTTTTTGACTCTAAGGAAGAGACCCTGCAAGGCTGCATCTGGCTGAAAATCACAAGGGGCTGGGAAGTGATACCTGGAAAGTCAGTCAGTGAAAGAGGCCACAGTGCCTAGGCTCCCAGCACCCAGGTAGGGCTTCGACAGTGGCAGGGAGCCTCAAGGAACCCTCCTCAGCGCTATTTCCCCATGTGTGCTCTGTAGCAGAGAGCTCTGGAGACTAGGTCTGTTCTGACTGGGAAACTGAGGCCCTGGGAGCAGAGCCATTGTTCTGGCGTCTTCACAGCCAAACACCTCTTGCACCAGGGAAGACTGAATAAGCAGTCCCTTGGGCTACCTTTCTTAACTCTAAGGAAGAGACCCTGCAAGGCTGCATCTGGCTGAAAATCACAAGGGGCTGGGAAGTGATACCTGGAAAGTCAGTGAAAGAGGCCACAGTGCCTAGGCTCCAAAGCACCCAGGTAAGGGCTTCGACAGTGCCCTGGAACGTGAAGGCACCCTCCACAGCGCTTTTTCCCCATGTCTGCTCTGTAGCAGAGAGCTCTGGAGACTAGGTCTGTTCTGACTGGGAAACTGAGGCCCTGGGAGCAGAGCCATTGTTCTGGCGTCTTCACAGCCAAACACCTCTTGCACCAGGGAAGACTGAATAAGCAGTCCCTTGGGCTACCTTTTTTTTGACTCTCTAAGGGAAGAGACCCTGCAAGGCTGCATCTGGCTGAAAATCACAAGGGGCTGGGAAGTGATACCTGGAAAGTCAGTGAAAGAGGCCACAGTGCCTAGGCTCCAAAGCCCGGGTAGGGGCTTCCCCAGTGCAGGGAACGTGAAGGCACCCTCCAGAGCTATTTTTTTTCCCATGTCTGCTCTGTAGCAGAGAGCTCTGGAGACTAGGTCTGTTCTGACTGGGAAACTGAGGCCCTGGGAGCAGAGCCATTGTTCTGGCGTCTTCACAGCCAAACACCTCTTGCACCAGGGAAGACTGAATAAGCAGTCCTTGGGCTACCTTTTTTGACTCTAAGGAAGAGACCCTGCAAGGCTGCATCTGGCTGAAAATCACAAGGGGCTGGGAAGTGATACCTGGAAAGTCAGTGAAAGAGGCCACAGTGCCTAGGCTCCAAAGCCAGGGTAAGGCTTCGACAGTGCCCTGGAACGTGAAGGCACCCTCCCACAGCGCTTTTTCCCCATGTCTGCTCTGTAGCAGAGAGAGCTCTGGAGACTAGGTCTGTTCTGACTGGGAAACTGAGGCCCTGGGAGCAGAGCCATTGTTCTGGCGTCTTCACAGCCAAACACCTCTTGCACCAGGGAAGACTGAATAAGCAGTCCCTTGGGCTACCTTTTTTGACTCTAAGGAAGAGACCCTGCAAGGCTGCATCTGGCTGAAAATCACAAGGGGCTGGGAAGTGATACCTGGAAAGTCAGTGAAAGAGGCCACAGTGCCTAGGCTCCAAAGCCCAGGTAAGGCTTCGACAGTGCCCTGGGAACGTGAAGGCACCCTCCACAGCGCTTTTTCCCCATGTCTGCTCTGTAGCAGAGAGCTCTGGAGACTAGGTCTGTTCTGACTGGGAAAAACTGGCCCCTGGGAGCAGAGCCATTGTTCTGGCGTCTTCACAGCCAAAACACCACCTCTTGCACCAGGGAAGACTGAATAAGCAGTCCCTTGGGCTACCTTTTTTGACTCTAAGGAAGAGACCCTGCAAGGCTGCATCTGGCTGAAAATCACAAGGGGCTGGGAAGTGATACCTGGAAAGTCAGTGAAAGAGGCCACAGTGCCTAGGCTCCAAAAGCCCAGGTAAGGCTTCGACAGTGCCCTGGAACGTGAAGGCACCCTCCACAGCGCTTTTTCCCCAT
This sequence comes from Okapia johnstoni, assembly GCA_024291935.2. Classification (NCBI taxonomy): domain Eukaryota; kingdom Metazoa; phylum Chordata; class Mammalia; order Artiodactyla; family Giraffidae; genus Okapia; species Okapia johnstoni. The sequence goes on along the minus strand of JAGTYA010001270.1, from coordinate 4,902 downwards.
GTCTGCTCTGTAGCAGAGAGCTCTGGAGACTAGGTCTGTTCTGACTGGGAAACTGAGGCCCTGGGAGCAGAGCCATTGTTCTGGCGTCTTCACAGCCAAACACCTCTTGCACCAGGGAAGACTGAATAAGCAGTCCCTTTGGGCTACCTTTTTTGACTCTAAGGAAGAGAACCCTGCAAGGCTGCATCTGGCTGAAAATCACAAAGGGGCTGGGAAGTGATACCTGGAAAGTCAGTGAAAGAGGCCACAGTGCTAGGCTCCAAAACCCCAGGTAGGGCTTCCCCAAGTGCCCTGGAACGTGAAGGAACCCTCCTCAGAGCGCTTTTTCCCCATGTCTGCTCTGTAGCAGAGAGCTCTGGAGACTAGGTCTGTTCTGACTGGGAAACTGAGGCCCTGGGAGCAGAGCCATTGTTCTGGCGTCTTCACAGCCAAACACCTCTTGCACCAGGGAAGACTGAATAAGCAGTCCCTTGGGCTACCTTTTTTGACTCTAAGGAAGAGACCCTGCAAGGCTGCATCTGGCTGAAAATCACAAGGGGCTGGGAAGTGATACCTGGAAAGTCAGTGAAAGAGGCCACAGTGCCTAGGCTCCAAAGCCCAGGTAAGGGCTTCCCAGTGCCCAGGGAGCCTCAAGGCACCCTCCACAGCGCTATTTCCCCATGTCTGCTCTGTAGCAGAGAGCTCTGGAGACTAGGTCTGTTCTGACTGGGAAACTGAGGCCCTGGGAGCAGAGCCATTGTTCTGGCGTCTTCACAGCCAAACACCTCTTGCACCAGGGAAGACTGAATAAGCAGTCCCTTGGGCTACCTTTTTTGACTCTAAGGAAGAGACCCTGCAAGGCTGCATCTGGCTGAAAATCACAAGGGGCTGGGAAGTGATACCTGGAAAGTCAGTGAAAGAGGCCACAGTGCCTAGGCTCCAAAGCCCAGGTAAGGCTTCGACAGTGCCCTGGAACGTGAAGGCACCCTCCACAGCGCTTTTTTCCCCATGTCTGCTCTGTAGCAGAGAGCTCTGGAGACTAGGTCTGTTCTGACTGGGAAAAACTGAGGCCCTGGGAGCAGAGCCATTGTTCTGGCGTCTTCACAGCCAAACACCTCTTGCACCAGGGAAGACTGAATAAGCAGTCCCTTGGGCTACCTTTTTTGACTCTAAGGAAGAGACCCTGCAAGGCTGCATCTGGCTGAAAATCACAAGGGGCTGGGAAGTGATACCTGGAAAGTCAGTGAAAGAGGCCACAGTGCCTAGGCCCAGCAAGCCCAGGTAGGGCTTCGACAAGGCAGGGAGCCTGAAGGAACCCTCCACAGCGCTATTTCCCCATGTCTGCTCTGTAGCAGAGAGCTCTGGAGACTAGGTCTGTTCTGACTGGGAAACTGAGGCCCTGGGAGCAGAGCCATTGTTCTGGCGTCTTCACAGCCAAACACCTCTTGCACCAGGGAAGACTGAATAAGCAGTCCCTTGGGCTACCTTTTTTGACTCTAAGGAAGAGACCCTGCAAGGCTGCATCTGGCTGAAAATCACAAGGGGCTGGGAAGTGATACCTGGAAAGTCAGTGAAAGAGGCCACAGTGCCTAGGCTCCAAAGCCCAGGTAAGGCTTCGACAGTGCCCTGGAACGTGAAGGCACCCTCCACAGCGCTTTTTCCCCATGTCTGCTCTGTAGCAGAGAGCTCTGGAGACTAGGTCTGTTCTGACTGGGAAACTGAGGCCCTGGGAGCAGAGCCATTGTTCTGGCGTCTTCACAGCCAAACACCTCTTGCACCAGGGAAGACTGAATAAGCAGTCCCTTGGGCTACCTTTTTTGACTCTAAGGAAGAGACCCTGCAAGGCTGCATCTGGCTGAAAATCACAAGGGGCTGGGAAGTGATACCTGGAAAGTCAGTGAAAGAGGCCACAGTGCCTAGGCTCCAAAGCCCAGGTAAGGCTTCGACAGTGCCCTGGAACGTGAAGGCACCCTCCACAGCGCTTTTTCCCCATGTCTGCTCTGTAGCAGAGAGCTCTGGAGACTAGGTCTGTTCTGACTGGGAAACTGAGGCCCTGGGAGCAGAGCCATTGTTCTGGCGTCTTCACAGCCAAACACCTCTTGCACCAGGGAAGACTGAATAAGCAGTCCCTTGGGCTACCTTTTTTGACTCTAAGGAAGAGACCCTGCAAGGCTGCATCTGGCTGAAAATCACAAGGGGTGGGAAGTGATACCTGGAAAGTCAGTGAAAGAGGCCACAGTGCCTAGGCTCCAAAGCCCAGGGTAAGGCTTCGACAGTGCCCTGGAACGTGAAGGAACCCTCCTCAGCGCTTTTTTCCCCATGTCTGCTCTGTAGCAGAGAGCTCTGGAGACTAGGTCTGTTCTGACTGGGAAACTGAGGCCCTGGGAGCAGAGCCATTGTTCTGGCGTCTTCACAGCCAAACACCTCTTGCACCAGGGAAGACTGAATAAGCAGTCCCTTGGGCTACCTTTTTTTGACTCTAAGGAAGAGACCCTGCAAGGCTGCATCTGGCTGAAAATCACAAGGGGCTGGGAAGTGATACCTGGAAAGTCAGTGAAAGAGGCCACAGTGCCTAGGCTCCCAAAGCCCAGGGTAGGGCTTCGACAGTGCAGGGGAGCGTGAAGGAACCCTCCTCAGAGCTTTTTCCCCATGTCTGCTCTGTAGCAGAGAGCTCTGGAGACTAGGTCTGTTCTGACTGGGGGAAACTGAGGCCCTGGGAGCAGAGCCATTGTTCTGGCGTCTTCACAGCCAAACACCTCTTGCACCAGGGAAGACTGAATAAGCAGTCCCTTGGGCTACCTTTTTTGACTCTAAGGAAGAGACCCCTGCAAGGCTGCATCTGGCTGAAAATCACAAGGGGCTGGGAAGTGATACCTGGAAAGTCAGTGAAAGAGGCCACAGTGCCTAGGCTCCAAAGCCCAGGTAAGGCTTCGACAGTGCCCTGGAACGTGAAGGCACCCTCCACAGAGCTATTTCCCCATGTCTGCTCTGTAGCAGAGAGCTCTGGAGACTAGGTCTGTTCTGACTGGGAAACTGAGGCCCTGGGAGCAGAGCCATTGTTCTGGCGTCTTCACAGCCAAACACCTCTTGCACCAGGGAAGACTGAATAAGCAGTCCCTTGGGCTACCTTTTTTGACTCTAAGGAAGAGACCCTGCAAGGCTGCATCTGGCTGAAAATCACAAGGGGCTGGGAAGTGATACCTGGAAAGTCAGTGAAAAAGGCCACAGTGCCTAGGCTCCAAAGCCCAGGTAAGGGCTTCGACAGTGCCCTGGAACGTGAAGGCACCCTCCACAGAGCTTTTTCCCCATGTCTGCTCTGTAGCAGAGAGCTCTGGAGACTAGGTCTGTTCTGACTGGGAAACTGAGGCCCTGGGAGCAGAGCCATTGTTCTGGCGTCTTCACAGCCAAACACCTCTTGCACCAGGGAAGACTGAATAAGCAGTCCCTTGGGCTACCTTTTTTGACTCTAAGGAAGAGACCCTGCAAGGCTGCATCTGGCTGAAAATCACAAGGGGCTGGGAAGTGATACCTGGAAAGTCAGTGAAAGAGGCCACAGTGCCTAGGCTCCAAAGCCCAGGTAAGGCTTCGACAGTGCCCTGGAACGTGAAGGCACCCTCCACACAGCGCTTTTTTCCCCATGTCTGCTCTGTAGCAGAGAGCTCTGGAGACTAGGTCTGTTTCTGACTGGGAAACTGAGGCCCTGGGAGCAGAGCCATTGTTCTGGCGTCTTCACAGCCAAACACCTCTTGCACCAGGGAAGACTGAATAAGCAGTCCCTTGGGCTACCTTTTTTGACTCTAAGGAAGAGACCCTGCAAGGCTGCATCTGGCTGAAAATCACAAGGGGCTGGGAAGTGATACCTGGAAAGTCAGTGAAAGAGGCCACAGTGCCTAGGCTCCAAAGCCCAGGTAAGGCTTCCCCAGTGCAGGGAGAACTGAAGGCAACCCTCCTCAGAGCTATTTCCCCATGTCTGCTCTGTAGCAGAGAGCTCTGGAGACTAGGTCTGTTCTGACTGGGAAACTGAGCCCTGGGAGCAGAGCCATTGTTCTGGCGTCTTCACAGCCAAACACCTCTTGCACCAGGGAAGACTGAATAAGCAGTCCCTTGGGCTACCTTTTTTGACTCTAAGGAAGAGACCCTGCAAGGCTGCATCTGGCTGAAAATCACAAGGGGCTGGGAAGTGATACCTGGAAAGTCAGTGAAAGAGGCCACGAGAGCTCTGGAGACTAGGTCTGTTCTGACTGGGAAACTGAGGCCCTGGGAGCAGAGCCATTGTTCTGGCGTCTTCACAGCCAAACACCTCATTGCACCAGGGAGAGAACTGAATAAGCAGTCTTGGGCTAAGACTCTAAGGAAGAGACCCTGCAAGGCTGCATCTGGCTGAAAATCACAAGGGGCTGGGAAAGTGTGATACCTGGAAAGTCAGTCAGTGAAAGAGGCCTACAGTGCCTAGGCTCCAAAGACCCAGGTAGGGCTTCCGACAGTGCCCTGGAAGCCTCAAGGAACCCTCCTCAGAGCTTTTTCCCCATGTCTGCTCTGTAGCAGAGAGCTCTGGAGACTAGGTCTGTTCTGACTGGGAAACTGAAATGAGGCCCCTGGGAGCAGAGCCATTGTTCTGGCGTCTTCACAGCCAAAGACACCTCTTGCACCAGGGAAGACTGAATAAAGCAGTCCTCGGGCTACCTTTTTTGACCTAAGGAAGAGACCCTGCAAGGGCTGCATCTGGCTGAAAATCACAAGGGGCTGGGAAGTGATACCTGGAAAGTCAGTGAAAGAGGCCACAGTGCCCTAGGCCCCAGCAACCCAGGTAAGGCTTCTCGACAGTGCAGGAAACGTCAAGGAACCCTCCCTCCACAGCTATTTTCCCCATGTCTGCTCTCAGTAGCAGAGAGCTCTGGAAGACTAGGTTGTGTTCTGACTGGG
>JAGTYA010001269.1:0-12538 GCA_024291935.2 Okapia johnstoni | reverse complement strand
AGGTATCACTTCCCCACCCCTTGTGATTTTCAGCCAGATGCAGCCTTGCAGGGTCTCTTCCTTAGAGTCAAAAAAGGTAGCCCAAGGGACTGCTTATTCAGTCTTCCCTGGTGCAAGAGGTGTTTGGCTGTGAAGACGCCAGAACAATGGCTCTGCTCCCAGGGCCTCAGTTTCCCAGTCAGAACAGACCTAGTCTCCAGAGCTCTCTGCTACAGAGCAGACATGGGGAAATAGCTCTGAGGAGGGTTCCTTGACGGCGTTCCTGCCACTGGGGAAGCCCTACCCGGGCTTTGGAGCCTAGGCACTGTGGCCTCTTTCACTGACTTTCCAGGTATCACTTCCCAGCCCCTTGTGATTTTCAGCCAGATGCAGCCTTGCAGGGTCTCTTCCTTAGAGTCAAAAAAGGTAGCCCAAGGGACTGCTTATATTCAGTCTTCCCTGGTGCAAGAGGTGTTTGGCTGTGAAGACGCCAGAACAATGGCTCTGCTCCCAGGGCCTCAGTTTCCCAGTCAGAACAGACCTAGTCTCCAGAGCTCTCTGCTACAGAGCAGACATGGGGAAAAAGCGCTGTGGAGGGGTGCCTTCACGTTCCAGGGCCACTGTCGAAGCCTTAATACCTGGGCTTTGGAGCCTAGGCACTGTGGCCTCTTTCACTGACTTTCCAGGTATCACTTCCCAGCCCCTTGTGATTTTCAGCCAGATGCAGCCTTGCAGGGTCTCTTCCTTAGAGTCAAAAAAGGTAGCCCAAGGGACTGCTTATTCAGTCTTCCCCTGGTGCAAGAGGTGTTTTGGCTGTGAAGACGCCAGAACAATGGCTCTGCTCCCAGGGCCCCTCAGTTTCCCAGTCAGAACAGACCTAGTCTCCAGAGCTCTCTGCTACAGACGCAGACATGGGGAAAATAGCTCTGTGGAGGGTTCCTTGACGTTCCCTGCTTGGGGAAGCCCTACCCGGGAGCTGGGGCCTAGGCACTGTGGCCTCTTTCACTGACTTTCCAGGTATCACTTCCCAGCCCCTTGTGATTTTTCAGCCAGATGCAGCCTTGCAGGGTCTCTTCCTTAGAGTCAAAAAAAGGTTAGCCCAAGGGACTGCTTATTCAGTCTTCCCTGGTGCAAGAGGTGTTTGGCTTGTGAAGACGCCAGAACAATGGCTCTGCTCCCAGGGCCTCAGTTTCCCAGTCAGAACAGACCTAGTCTCCAGAGCTCTCTGCTACAGAGCAGACATGGGGAAAAAGAGCTCTGAGGAGGGTTCCTTCACGTTCCAGGGCACTGTCGAAGCCTTACCTGGGTTTTGGAGCCTAGGCACTGTGGCCTCTTTCACTGACTTTCCAGGTATCACTTCCCAGCCCCTTGTGATTTTCAGCCAGATGCAGCCTTGCAGGGTCTCTTCCTTAGAGTCAAAAAAAGGTAGCCCAAGGGACTGCTTATTCAGTCTTCCCTGGTGCAAGAGGTGTTTGGCTGTGAAGACGCCAGAACAATGGCTCTGCTCCCAGGGCCTCAGTTTCCCAGTCAGAACAGACCTAGTCTCCAGAGCTCTCTGCTACAGAGCAGACATGGGGAAAAAGCGCTGTGGAGGGTGCCTTCACGTTCCAGGGCACTGTCGAAGCCTTACCTGGGATTTGGAGCCTAGGCACTGTGGCCTCTTTCACTGACTTTCCAGGTATCACTTCCCAGCCCCTTGTGATTTTCAGCCAGATGCAGCCTTGCAGGGTCTCTTCCTTAGAGTCAAAAAAGGTAGCCCAAGGGACTGCTTATTCAGTCTTCCCTGGTGCAAGAGGTGTTTGGCTGTGAAGACGCCAGAACAATGGCTCTGCTCCCAGGGCCTCAGTTTCCCAGTCAGAACAGACCTAGTCTCCAGAGCTCTCTGCTACAGAGCAGACATGGGGGAAATAGCTCTGAGGAGGGTTCCTTGAGGCTCCCTGCCTTGGGGAAGCCCTACCCGGGGGCTGGGCCTAGGCACTGTGGCCTCTTTCACTGACTTTCCAGGTATCACTTCCCAGCCCCTTGTGATTTTCAGCCAGATGCAGCCTTGCAGGATCTCTTCCTTAGAGTCAAAAAAGGTAGCCCAAGGGACTGCTTATTCAGTCTTCCCTGGTGCAAGAGGTGTTTGGCTGTGAAGACGACAGAACAATGGCTCTGCTCCCAGGGCCTCAGTTTCCCAGTCAGAACAGACCTAGTCTCCAGAGCTCTCTGCTACAGAGCAGACATGGGGAAAAAAGCGCTGTGGAGGGTTCCTTCACGTTCCAGGGCACTGTCGAAGCCTTACCTGGGCTTTGGAGCCTAGGCACTGTGGCCTCTTTCACTGACTTTCCAGGTATCACTTCCCAGCCCCTTGTGATTTTCAGCCAGATGCAGCCTTGCAGGGTCTCTTCCTTAGAGTCAAAAAAGGTAGCCCAAGGGACTGCTTATTCAGTCTTCCCTGGTGCAAGAGGTGTTTGGCTGTGAAGACGACAGAACAATGGCTCTGCTCCCAGGGCCTCAGTTTCCCAGTCAGAACAGACCTAGTCTCCAGAGCTCTCTGCTACAGAGCAGACATGGGGAAAAAGCGCTGTGGAGGGTGCCTTCACGTTCCAGGGCACTGTCGAAGCCTTACCTGGGCTTTGGAGCCTAGGCACTGTGGCCTCTTTCACTGACTTTCCAGGTATCACTTCCCAGCCCCTTGTGATTTTCAGCCAGATGCAGCCTTGCAGGGTCTCTTCCTTAGAGTCAAAAAAGGTAGCCCAAGGGACTGCTTATTCAGTCTTCCCTGGTGCAAGAGGTGTTTGGCTGTGAAGACGCCAGAACAATGGCTCTGCTCCCAGGGCCTCAGTTTCCCAGTCAGAACAGACCTAGTCTCCAGAGCTCTCTGCTACAGAGCAGACATGGGGAAATAGCTCTGAGGAGGGTTCCTTGAGGCTCCCTGCCTTGGGGAAGCCCTACCCGGGCTTTGGGGCCTAGGCACTGTGGCCTCTTTCACTGACTTTCCAGGTATCACTTCCCAGCCCCTTGTGATTTTCAGCCAGATGCAGCCTTGCAGGGTCTCTTCCTTAGAGTCAAAAAAGGTAGCCCAAGGGACTGCTTATTCAGTCTTCCCTGGTGCAAGAGGTGTTTGGCTGTGAAGACGCCAGAACAATGGCTCTGCTCCCAGGGCCTCAGTTTCCCAGTCAGAACAGACCTAGTCTCCAGAGCTCTCTGCTACAGAGCAGACATGGGGAAAAAGCGCTGTGGAGGGTTCCTTCAGGCTCCCTGCACTGTCGAAGCCTACCTGGGCTTTGGAGCCTAGGCACTGTGGCCTCTTTCACTGACTTTCCAGGTATCACTTCCCAGCCCCTTGTGATTTTCAGCCAGATGCAGCCTTGCAGGGTCTCTTCCTTAGAGTCAAAAAAGGTAGCCCAAGGGACTGCTTATTCAGTCTTCCCTGGTGCAAGAGGTGTTTGGCTGTGAAGACGCCAGAACAATGGCTCTGCTCCCAGGGCCTCAGTTTCCCAGTCAGAACAGACCTAGTCTCCAGAGCTCTCTGCTACAGAGCAGACATGGGGAAAAAGCGCTGTGGAGGGGGTGCCTTCACGTTCCAGGGCACTGTCGAAGCCCTTACCTGGGCTTTGGGCCTAGGCACTGTGGCCTCTTTCACTGACTTTCCAGGTATCACTTCCCAGCCCCTTGTGATTTTCAGCCAGATGCAGCCTTGCAGGGTCTCTTCCTTAGAGTCAAAAAAGGTAGCCCAAGGGACTGCTTATTCAGTCTTCCCTGGTGCAAGAGGTGTTTGGCTGTGAAGACGCCAGAACAATGGCTCTGCTCCCAGGGCCTCAGTTCCCCCAGTCAGAACAGACCTAGTCTCCAGAGCTCTCTGCTACAGAGCAGACATGGGGAAAATAGCTCTGAGGAGGGTACCTTCACGTTCCAGGGCACTGTCGAAGCCCTACCTGGGCTTTGGAGCCTAGGCACTGTGGCCTCTTTCACTGACTTTCCAGGTATCACTTCCCAGCCCCTTGTGATTTTCAGCCAGATGCAGCCTTGCAGGGTCTCTTCCTTAGAGTCAAAAAAGGTAGCCCAAGGGAATGCTTATTCAGTCTTCCCTGGTGCAAGAGGTGTTTGGCTGTGAAGACGCCAGAACAATGGCTCTGCTCCCAGGGCCTCAGTTTCCCAGTCAGAACAGATCTAGTCTCCAGAGCTCTCTGCTACAGAGCAGACATGGGGAAATAGCTCTGAGGAGGGTTCCTTGAGGCTCCCTGCATTGGGGAAGCCCTACCTGGGCTTTGGAGCCTAGGCACTGTGGCCTCTTTCACTGACTTTCCAGGTATCACTTCCCAGCCCCTTGTGATTTTCAGCCAGATGCAGCCTTGCAGGGTCTCTTCCTTAGAGTCAAAAAAGGTAGCCCAAGGGACTGCTTATTCAGTCTTCCCTGGTGCAAGAGGTTTTTGGCTGTGAAGACGCCAGAACAATGGCTCTGCTCCCAGGGCCTCAGTTTCCCAGTCAGAACAGACCTAGTCTCCAGAGCTCTCTGCTACAGAGCAGACAAGGTGAAAAAGCGCTGTGGAGGGTGCCTTCATATTCCAGGGCACTGTGGAAGCCTTACCTGGGCTTTGGAGACTAAGCACTGTGGCCTCTTTCACTGACTTTCCAGGTATCACTTCCCAGCCCCTTGTGATTTTCAGCCGGATGCAGCCTTGCAGGGTCTCTTCTTTAGAGTCAAAAAAGGTAGCCCAAGGGACTGCTTATTCAGTCTTCCCTGGTGCAAGAGGTGTTTGGCTGTGAAGACGCCAGAACAATGGCTCTGCTCCCAGGGCCTCAGTTTCCCAGTCAGAACAGACCTAGTCTCCAGAGCTCTCTGCTACAGAGCAGACATGGGGAAAAAGCGCTGTGGAGGGTGCCTTCACGTTCCAGGGCACTGTCGAAGCCTTACCTGGGCTTTGGAGCCTAGGCACTGTGGCGTCTTTCACTGACTTTCCAGGTATCACTTCCCAGCCCCTTGTGATTTTCAGCCAGATGCAGCCTTGCAGGGTCTCTTCCTTAGAGTCAAAAAAAGTAGCCCAAGGGACTGCTTATTCAGTCTTCCCTGGTGCAAGAGGTGTTTGGCTGTGAAGACGCCAGAACAATGGCTCTGCTCCCAGGGCCTCAGTTTCCCAGTCAGAACAGACCTACTCTCCAGAGCTCTCTGCTACAGAGCAGACATGGGGAAATAGCTCTGAGGAGGATACCTTCACGTTCCAGGGCACTGTCGAAGCCTTACCTGGGCTTTGGAGCCTAGGCACTGTGGCCTCTTTCACTGACTTTCCAGGTATCACTTCCCAGCCCCTTGTGATTTTCAGCCAGATGCAGCCTTGCAGGGTCTCTTCCTTAGAGTCAAAAAAGGTAGCCCAAGGGACTGCTTATTCAGTCTTCCCTGGTGCAAGAGGTGTTTGGCTGTGAAGACGCCAGAACAATGGCTCTGCTCCCAGGGCCTCAGTTTCCCAGTCAGAACAGACCTAGTCTCCAGAGCTCCCTGCTACAGAGCAGACATGGGGAAAAAGCGCTGTGGAGGGTGCCTTCACATTCCAGGGCACTATCGAAGCCTCACGTGGGCTTTGGAGCCTAGGCACTGTGGCGTCTTTCACTGACTTTCCAGGTATCACTTCCCAGCCCCTTGTGATTTTCAGGCAGATGCAGCCTTGCAGGGTCTCTTCCTTAGAGTCAAAAAAGGTAGCCCAAGGGACTGCTTATTCAGTCTTCCCTGGTGCAAGAGGTGTTTGGCTGTGAAGACGCCAGAGCAACGGCTCTGCTCCCAGGGCCTCAGTTTCCCAGTCAGAACAGACCTAGTCTCCAGAGCTCTCTGCTACAGAGGAGACATGGGGAAATAGCTCTGAGGAGGGTTCTTTGAGGTTCCCTGCCTTGGGGAAGCCCTACCCGGGTGCTGGGGCCTAGGCACTGTGACCTCTTTCACTGACTTTCCAGGTATCACTTCCCAGCACCTTGTGATTTTCAGCCAGATGCAGCCTTGCAGGGTCTCTTCCTTAGACTCAAAAAAGGTAGCCCAAGGGACTGCTTATTCAGTCTTCCCTGGTGCAAGACGTGTTTGGCTGTGAAGATGCCAGAACAATGGCTCTGCACCCAGGGACTCAGTTTCCGAGTCAGAACAGACCTAGTCTCCAGAGCTCTCTGCTACAGAGCAGACATGGGGAAATAGCTCTGAGGAGGGTTCCTTGAGGCTCCCTGCCTTGGGGAAGCCCTACCCGGGTGCTGGGGCCTAGGCACTGTGGCCTCTTTCACTGACTTTCCAGGTATCACTTCGCCGCCCCTTGTGATTCTCAGCCAAATGCAGCCTTGCAGGGTCTCTTCCTTAGAGTCAAAAAAGGTAGCCCAAGGGACTGCTTATTCAGTCTTCCCTGGTGCAAGAGGTGTTTGGCTGTGAAGTCGCCAGAACAATGGCTCTGCTCCCAGGGCCTCAGTTTCCCAGTCAGAACAGACCTAGTCTCCAGAGCTCTCTGCTACAGAGCAGACATGGGGAAATAGCTCTGAGGAGGGTTCCTTGAGGCTTCCTGCCTTGGGGAAGCCCTACCCGGGTTTTTGGGCCTAGGCACTGTGGCCTCTTTCACTGACTTTCCAGGTATCGCTTCCCAGCCCCTTGTGATTTTCAGACAGATGCAGCCTTGCAGGGTCTCTTCCTTAGAGTCAAAAAAGGTAGCCCAAGGGACTGCTTATTCAGTCTTCCCTGGTGCAAGAGATGTTTGGCTGTGAAGACGCCAGAACAATGGCTCTGCTCCCAGGGCCTCAGTTTCCCAGTCAGAACAGACGTAGTCTCTAGAGCTCTCTGCTACAGAGCAGACATGGGGAAAATGCGCTGTGGAGGGTTCCTTCACGTTCCAGGGCACTGTTGAAGGCTTACCTGGGCTTTGGAGCCTAGGCACTGTGGCCTCTTTCACTGACTTTCCAGGTATCACTTCCCGGCCCCTTGTGATTTTCAGCCAGATGCAGCCTTGCAGGGTCTCTTCCTTAGAGTCAAAAAAAGGTAGCCCAAGGGACTGCTTATTCAGTCTTCCCTGGTGCAAGAGGTGTTTGGCTGTGAAGACGCCAGAACAATGGCTCTGCTCCCAGGGCCTCAGTTTCCCAGTCAGAACAGACCTAGTCTCCAGAGCTCTCTGCTACAGAGCATACATGGGGAAAAAGCGCTGTGGAGGGTGCCTTCACGTTCCAGGGCACTGTCGAAGCCTTACCTGAGCTTTGGAGCCTAGGCAATGTGGCCTCTTTCACTGACTTTCCAGGTATCACTTCCCAGCCCCTTGTGATTTTCAGCCAGATGCAGCCTTGCAGGGTCTCTTCCTTAGAGTCAAAAAAGGTAGCCCAAGGGACTGCTTATTCAGTCTTCCCTGGTGCAAGAGGTGTTTGGCTGTGAAGACGCCAGAACAATGGCTCTGCTCCCAGGGCCTCAGTTTCCCAGTCAGAACAGACCTAGTCTCCAGAGCTCTCTGCTACAGAGCAGACATGGGGAAAAAGCGCTGTGGAGGGTGCCTTCACGTTCCAGGGCACTGTCGAAGCCTTACCTGGGCTTTGGAGCCTAGGCACTGTGGCCTCTTTCACTGACTTTCCAGGTATCACTTCCCAGCCCCTTGTGATTTTCAGCCAGATGCAGCCTTGGAGGGTCTCTTCCTTAGAGTCAAAAAAGGTAGCCCAAGGGACTGCTTATTCAGTCTTCCCTGGTGCAAGAGGTGTTTGGCTGTGAAGACGCCAGAACAATGGCTCTGCTCCCAGGGCCTCAGTTTCCCAGTCAGAACAGACCTAGTCTCCAGAGCTCTCTGCTACAGAGCAGACATGGGGAAAAAGCGCTGTGGAGGGTGCCTTCACGTTCCAGGGCACTGTCGAAGCCTTACCTGGGCTTTGGAGCCTAGGCACTGTGGCCTCTTTCACTGACTTTCCAGGTATCACTTCCCAGCCCCTTGTGATTTTCAGCCAGATGCAGCCTTGCAGGGTCTCTTCCTTAGAGTCAAAAAAAGGTAGCCCAAGGGGGTGCTTATTCAGTCTTCCCTGGTACAAGAGGTGTTTGGCTGTGAAGAAGCCACAACAATGGGTCTGCTCCCAGGGCCTCAGTTTCCCAGTCAGAACAGACCTAGTCTCCAGAGCTCTCTGCTACAGAGCAGACATGGGGAAAATAGCTCTGAGGAGTGTTCCTTGAGGTTCCCTGGCTTGGGAAAGCCCTACCTGGGTTGCTGGAGGCCTAGGGCACTGTGGCCTCTTTCACTGACTTTCCAGGTATCACTTCCCAGCCCCTTGTGATTTTCAGCCAGATGCAGCCTTGCAGGGTCTCTTCCTTAGAGTCAAAAAAGGTAGCCCAAGGGACTGCTTATTCAGTCTTCCCTGGTGCAAGAGGTGTTTGGCTGTGAAGACGCCAGAACAATGGCTCTCTGCTCCCAGGGCCTCAGTTTCCCAGTCAGAACAGACCTAGTCTCCAGAGCTCTCTGCTACAGAGCAGACATGGGGGAAATAGCTCTGAGGAGGGTTCCTTGAGGTTCCCTGGCTTGGGGAAGCCCTACCCGGGCGGTGGGGCCTAGGCACTGTGGCCTCTTTCACTGACTTTCCAGGTATCACTTTCCAGCCCCTTGTGATTTTCAGCCAGATGGCAGCCTTGCAGGGTCTCTTCCTTAGAGTCAAAAAAGGTAGCCCAAGGGACTGCTTATTCAGTCTTCCCTGGTGCAAGAGGTGTTTGGCTGTGAAGAAGCCACAACAATGGGTCTGCTCCCAGGGCCTCAGTTTCCCAGTCAGAACAGACCTAGTAGTCTCCAGAGCTCTCTGCTACAGAGCAGACATGGGGAAATAGCTCTGAGGAGTGTTCCTTGAGGTTCCCTGGCTTGGGGAAGCCCTACCTGGGGTTTGGGGCCTAGGCACTGTGGCCTCTTTCCACTGACTTTCCAGGTATCACTTTCCAGCCCCTTGTGATTTTCAGCCAGATGCAGCCTGGCAGGGTCTCTTCCTTAGAGTCAAAAAAGGTAGCCCAAGGGAGTGCTTATTCAGCTTCCCTGGTGCAAGAGGTGTTTGGCTGTTAAGAAGCCAGAACAATGGGTCTGCTCCCCAGGGCCTCAGTTTCCCAGTCAGAACAGAGACCTAGTCTCCAGAGCTCTCTGCTACAGAGCAGACATGGGGAAAAAATAGCTCTGAGGAGGGTTCCTTGAGGTTCCCTGGCTTGGGGAAGCCCTACCCGGGCGGTGGGGCCTAGGCACTGTGGCCTCTTTCCACTGACTTTCCAGGTAGCACTTTCCAGCCCCTTGTGATTTTCAGCCAAATGCAGCCTGGCAGGGTCTCTTCCTTAGAGTCATAAAAGGTAGCCCAAGGGAGTGCTTATTCAGTCTTCCCTGGTGCAAGAGGTGTTTGGCTGTGAAGAAGCCAGAACAATGGCTCTGCTCCCAGGGCCTCAGTTTCCCAGTCAGAACAGACCTAGTAGTCTCCAGAGCTCTCTGCTACAGAGCACACATGGGGCAATAGCTCTGAGGAGTGTTCCTTGAGGTTCCCTGGCTTGGGGAAGCCCTACCCGGGCGGTGGGGCCTAGGCACTGTGGCCTCTTTCACTGACTTTCCAGGTATCACTTTCCAGCCCCTTGTGATTTTCAGCCAAATGGCAGCCTGGCAGGGTCTCTTCCTTAGAGTCATAAAAGGTAGCCCAAGGGAGTGCTTATTCAATCTTCCCTGGTGAAAGAGGTGTTTGCTGTTATGAAGGGACAACAATGGGTTTGCCTTCAGGGCCTCAGTTTCCCAGTCAGACAGGCCTAGTATCCAGAGCTCTCTGCTACAGAGCACACATGGGGCAAATAGCTCTGAGGAGGGTGCCTTGACGTTCACGGGCTTGGGGAAGCCCTACCCGGGCGGTGGGGCCTAGGCACTGTGGTTTTTTCCACTGAATTTTCAGGTAACACTTTCCAGCTACTTGTGATTTTCAGCCAAAAGCAGCCTGGCAGGGTCTCTTCCTTAGAGTCATAAAAGGTAGCCCAAGGGAGTGTTTATTCAAGCTTACCTGATGGAAGAAGAAGTGTTTGTCTGTTAAGAAGCCACAGCAATGGGTCTGCTTCCAGGGCCTCAGTTTCCCAGTCACAACAGCCTTAGTAATATCCAGAGCTCTCTGCTACAGAGCACACACATGGGGCAATAGCTCTGAGGAGTGTTCCTTGATGTTCCCTGGCTTGGGGAAGCCCTACCCGGGCGATGGGGCCTAGGCACTGTGGCCTCTTCCACTGACTTTCCAGGTAGCACTTTCCAGCACCTTGTGATTTTCAGCTAAAGGCAACCTGGCACGGTCTCTTACTTAGAGTCATAAAAGGTAGCCCAAGGGAGTGCTTATTCAAGCTTCCCTGTTGCAAGAGCTGTTCGTCTGTTAAGAAGCCACAAGAATGGGTCTGCTCCCAGGCCCTCATGTTCCCAGTCAGAACAGACCTAGTAGTCTCCAGACCTCTCTGCTACAGAGCACACATGGGGCAATAGCTCAGAGGAGTGTTCCTTGAGGTTCCCTGGCTTGGGGAAGCCCTACCCGGGGGGTGCAGCCTAGGCACTGTGGCCTCTTCCACTGACTTTCCAGGTAGCACTTTCCAGCCCCTTGTGATTTTCAGCCAAAGGCAGCCTGGCAGGGTCTCTTTCTTACAGGTATAAAAGGTAACCCAAGGGAGTGCTTATTCAAGCTTCCCTGGTACAAGTGGTTTTTGTCTGTTAAGAAGCCACAACAATGGGTCTGTTTCCAGGGCCTCAGTTTCCCCGTCAGAACAGACCTAGTCTCCAGACCTCTCTGCTACAGAGCACACATGGGGCTATAGCTCTGAGGAGTGTTCCTTGAGGTTCCCTGGCTTGGGGAAGCCCTACCCGGGGGGTGCGGCCTAGGCACTGTGGCCTCTTACACTGACTTTCCAGGTAGCACTTTCCAGCCCCTTGTGATTTTCAGCCAAAGGCAGCCTGGCAGGGTCTCTTTCTTAGAGTCATAAAAGGTAGCCCAAGGGAGTGCTTATTCAGGCTTCCCTGGTGCAAGAGGTGTTTGTTGTTTAAGAAGGCAGAACAATGGGTCTGCTCCCAGGGAATCAGTTTCCCAGTCAGAACAGAACTAGTCTCCACAGCTCTCTGATACAGAGCACACATGGGGCAATAGCTCTGAGGAGTGTTCCTTGAGGTTCCCTGGCTTGGGGAAGCCCTACCCATGCGGTGGCACCTAGGCACTGTGATCTCTTCCACTGACTTTCCAGGTAGCACTTTCCAGCCCCTTGTGATTTTCAGCCAAAGGCAGCCTGGCAGGGTCGCTTCCTTAGAGTCATAAAAGGAAGCCCAAGGGAGTGCTTATTCAATCTTCCCCTGGCAAAACAGGTGTTTGCTGTTAAGAAGGGACAACAATGGGTTTGCCTCCAGGGCCTCAGTTTCCTAGTCAGAACAGACCTAGTATCCAGAGCTCTCTGCTACAGAGCACACATGGGGCAATAGCTCTGAGGAGGGTTCCTTGAGGTTTCCTGGCTTGGGGAAGCCCTACCCATAACCTAGGCACTGTGATCTCTTCCACTGACTTTCCAGGTAGCACTTTCCAGCCCCTTGTGATTTTCAGCCAAAGGCAGCCTGGCAGGGTCGCTTCCTTAGAGTCATAAAAGGAAGCCGAAGGGAGTGTTTATTCCAATCTTCCCTGGCGAAAACATGTTTGCTGTTAAGAAGGGACAAACAATGGGTTTGCCTCCAGCCCTCAGTTTCCTAGTCAGACCAGGCCTAGTATCCAGAGCTCTCTGCTACCGAGCACACATGGGGCATTAGCTCTGAGGAGGGTGCCTTGACGTTCACGGGCTTGGGGAAATCCCTACCGGGGTGGTGGTGGGGCCTAGGCACAATGGCCCCTAACACGGACTTTCCAGCTAGCACTTTCCAGCCCCTTGTGCTTTTCAACCAAATGGAGCCTGGCAGGGTCTTTTCCTTAGAGTCATAAAAGATAGCCCAAGGGTGTGCTTATTCAGACATCCCTGGTGGTGCAAGAGGTGTTTGTCTGTTAAGTAGCCACCACAATGGGTCTGTTCCCAGCGCCTCAGTTTCCAAGTCAGAACACACCTAGTCTCCAGAGCTCTCTACTACAGAGCACACATGGGGCAATAGCTCTGAGGAGTGTTCCTTGAGGTTCCCCGGCTTGGGGAAGCCCTACCCGGGCGGTGGGGCCTAGGCACTGTGGGCTCTTCCCCTGACTTTCCAGGTAGCACTTTCAAGCCCCTTGTGATTTTCAGCCAAAGGCAGCCTGGCAGATTCTCTTCCTTAGAGTCATACAAGGTACCCCAAAGGAGTGCTTATTCAGGCTTCCCTGGTGTAAGAGGTGTTTGTCTGTTAAGAATCCACAACAATGGGTCTGTTTCCAGGGCCTCAGTTTCCCAGTCAGCACAGACCTAGTAGTCTCCAGAGCTGGCTGCTACAGAGCACACATGGGGCAATAGCTCTGAGGAGTGTTCCTTGATGTTCCCTGGCTTGGGGAAGCTCTACCCGGGCGGTGGGGCCTAGGCATAGTGGCCTCTTCCACTGACTTTCCAGGTAGCACTTTCCAGCCCCTTGTAATTTTCAGCCAAAGACAGCCTGGCAGGGTCTCTTCCTCAGAGCCATAA
>JAGTYA010001268.1:0-12541 GCA_024291935.2 Okapia johnstoni | reverse complement strand
AAAGCAGCCGCTTGACTCCTTGCGGGCGACTCCAGGTGTCCCCCCGAGATCCCCGGGCCAACCTGCCAAGAAAGCGGGGCTTCCCGCCACACCCGCGAGGGCGTCCCCCGGGCCCCCCTCCTTGCGAGACGGGGCCCTTGGGATCTGCAGCGATTCGAGAGCCGTCCTGCCTTCTCTCTGGCGCTGCAACGGAGGCTGGACTCCCTCTAGGCGCCCCCAGAGGTTCCCTGGGATACCCGTGTCCCCAGGCGAGCGGAACCCTGAGTCTCCAGAGCAGCCGCGAGGGCCCCACCTCTCCGTCGCCCCTCCTCCTCGAAAGGGGTCGAATCCCATTCCTGACTGCCACCCTGCAGTCCTTACATTCCCTCGCAACCACCAGAGCGGGACTTTCTCCTCTCTTGAGGTTCGAGAAGATGGCCCCAGGGGACCAGTTCCGGCCCGCAAGGACCAAAGGTCCCCCGAGGAACCCCCATCGCAATCGAGGTTCCGTTCCCTGGACGTGAGGCGAGGGAAGCCGCAGCAGCCCCAGGCGATGTCAAAGGATGCTTGGACTTCCTCAGAGGCTAACAAGAGAGGCTTTCCCCGAGGCCGCCACGCCCACCTGATTCAGGAGATGGCGCACCCCCGGCTTCCCAGCTGAGCCACGCCGAAATGCACTACCTTCGGCCCTGCATTCGAGGGGAAGTCCCGATTAGCTTGGGCTCGTCACCCCGAAGAGTAAAGGTGTGAGTCCCCTCGACTCCCTGGTCGCAAACCCACAGGTACCATATTATAACCTCTCCCCTACCTTCGCGGGGACCCCCGAGGGTTCCTAGCTCCATGCCTTGTCGCTGAAACCATGCGATGCTAGTGCCTCCTGCGAACAGCACATAACTCGAGGCTGCTCCCATCCGCCTGTCAGCTTCCAATGGCGGCCATGCGGACCCACCCCTGGCTACCGGGGGAGACGGGCTGGGGTACCCGCCGGCAACTCGAGAATGCAACCGCCGCAAGTCGCGAGACCTACCCCCGTCGAGGCCACCGACGCATATTGAGAGAGGAAGGCGGTCTTCCCTTGCAGGGCATGGAGAGCAAGTGCTCTGCAAACTGTCCCGGCTCCGAACGGGGCTATGACCTCTTCTGCGGCGGACATCCAGGTGTCCCCCGTAGACTTTCCCAGGGCCAACCTGCCAAGAAGGCGGGGCTTTCCCGCCACACCACGAGGGGCGTCAACTGGGACCCCCTCCCTTTTGCGAGACTGAGGCCTTGGGGTTCTGAAGCCGCTCGGGAGCCGTCCTAAGTTCTCTCTGGGCGCTGCAACGTAGCTGAACTCCTTCTATAAGGCCCCCAGTGGTTCCCTGAGAATACCCGTGTTCCCCCGGAAAAACATGAACCACTGAGTCTCCAGCGGCAAAGTCAGCTCCGAGGGTCCCCCGTCGCCGTCGCCCACTTCTCATGCGAAAGTGGGTTCCAATCCCCTTCCTGAAATGCCATCGCAATCCCAACATTCCCCTCCGCACCTCCAGAGCGGGACTCTCGCCTCTCCTGAGGTTCGAGAAAGAGCCCCAAGGGGCCAGTTTTCCGGCCGCAAGACCAAAGGTCCCCGAGGAACCCCCCATCTGACAAGCCGAGTCCAGTTTCCCTGGACGTGAGGCGAGGGGAAAAGCCCAGCAGCCCCTGGCGATGTCAAAGGAGGCCTGGACTTCTCAGAGAGGCAACAAGAGAGGCTCCCGCGAGGCGGCCACGCCCTGACGATTACAGAAGGCCACCCCCACCCCCCCCCCCCCCCGCTTCCCCCTGCGGCCGCGCGCGAAAAGCACAACCTTCTCGCCCCTGCATTCGAGGGGGAGCCCGATTGACCCTTGGCCTGGTGACCGGAGAGAACGGCGGAGTTCCCCCTCGACTCCCCCCTGGAGGGCCACACCAAACAGGTGCCAGTTATACATGTTCCACTTCCCCCCCTCCGGGGACCCCGAGGGGGTCCT
Source organism: Okapia johnstoni (assembly GCA_024291935.2). Lineage (NCBI taxonomy): Eukaryota > Metazoa > Chordata > Mammalia > Artiodactyla > Giraffidae > Okapia > Okapia johnstoni. Next base: position 10,577 of record JAGTYA010001268.1, on the reverse strand, counting down.
AGCTCCATGCCATGACGCGACCCAAGGGCGCAGCAGCGTCACTTCCTGGCGGACTCCCGAGGCTGCCTCGCACGCCCCTGTCCGTCTCGACAGGAGCATGATGGCGGACCGCGGCTGGGATTTACGGGGGAGACGGGCCCGGGGTACCGCCAGCAAAACTCGAGAATGCTTCCGCCGCATAGTCGAGAACAACACCCGTGATGCCACGCCCATAGAGGGAGGAGGCGCTTTTTTCTTTTCCCTGCATGGGCAGGGAGAGCATAGCCCCCGGCAACTGTCCCGGCTTATCCCGAAACGGGGCCTTGAAATCCTTTGCGGTCGGGATCCCTCAGGTGTTCCCCCGAGAACCCCGGGCCCAACCTGCCAAGAAAAACGACGGGATTTCCCGCCACACCGCGAGGGTTCGTACACCGGGCCCCTCCTCCATTGTCGAGAACGGGGCTCCTTGGGATCTGCAAGCGACTCGAGAGCCGTACTGGCTTCTATACTGGCCGCTGCAAACGGAGCCTTGGCTCCATCTAGGGGCCCCCAGAGGTTTCCCTGGGATAACACGTGTCACACAGGCGAGAGCGGCGACCCTGAGTCTCCAGATGCTGCTCACGAGGGGCTCCCCGTCGCCGTCGGCCCCTCTCCTCCTCGATAGGGGGTCCAATCCCCTTTCTGAATGCCATCGGCGATCCTTACATTCCCTCGCACCTCCCAGAGCGAGAACTCTCGCCTCTCCTGAGGTTCGAGAAGAGGCCCCAAGGGGTCCAGTTCCGGCCCGCAAAGACAAAAAGGTCCCCGAGGAAACCCCAACGGCATGCGAGTCCCAGTTCCCTGGACGTGGGGCGAGGGGAAGCCCAGCAGAGCCCCTGGCGATGGTCAAAGAGAGGCCTGGACTTATCCCAGAGGCAACAAGAGTGCTCCCCGAGGAGCCACGCCCCTCCGATTACAGAGAGGCCACCCCCCCCCCCGCTATCCCACTGCGCCGCGCGGTAAAACAACGACCTTCGATCTCTGCATATCGAGGGGAAGCACGATTGCCCTTGTGCCTGTGGACAGTAGAGAAAGGCTGAGTCCCCTCGACTCCCTGGAGGCCACACCCACATTTGCCTGTTATACCTGTCACCCCCTCCCCCCCTCCGGGGAGCCCGAGGGGTCCCTAGCTACATGCCTGACGCGGACCCATGGGGCTTGCCGCGCCTCCTGGCGAATCCCGAGGCTAGCTCGTTCCCCTGTCCGCTCGAATAGCAGGCATGGCGAACCCGCTGGGCTAAAACGGGGGGAGAAGGGCCGGGGCACCCTCCGCAAACACGAGAATGCACCGCCGCAAGTCGAGAACACCCCCGTGGAGGCCCACGGCCCATAGAGGGAGGAGGCCAGTTTTACTCTTGCAAGGGACTTGGATGTCCATTGCCCCGACACCCAATAAATCCTGTTCGGCGACGAAAGGGGGCTTGAACTTCTTGCGGGCGGTCTCCTGGAGTCCCCCGAGATACCCGGGCCAACCAGGCAAGGATAGCGGGAGGGCTTCCCGCCAAACTGAGGAGTGCGTACCCGGGCCCCCCTCCTTGCGAAGACGGGGCACTGGGGGAAAATACTCAGCGACGCGTGAAGCCGTCCTGCCTTTCCTCCTCTGGGCGCTGGCAACGGAGCGCTTGACTCCCCCTTAGGGCGCCCCAGATGAGGTTCCCTGGGATACCCGTGTCCACAGTGGCGAGCGGAACCCTGTGAGTCTCCAGAGGCCGCGCGCGAGGGGGGCACACCCGGTCGCCGGCGGCCCTCCCATCTCGAAAAGGGGGGTTCAATCCCCTTCTTGATTGCCATCGCAATCCCTTCATGCCCTCGCACATCCAGGAGCGGGAATCTCGCCTCTCTTGCGGTTCGAGAAGAGGCCCCCAAGGGGCCAGTCCGGCCCGCAAGACCAAAGGTTCCCGAGGAAAACCCCCATCGGCATGCGAGTCTCAGTTCCCTGGTCGTGAGGACGTGGGGAAGCTCAGCAGCCCCTGGCGAATTAGTCCAAAGGATGGCCTGGACTTATACAGAGGCAAAACTGATAGGGGCTCCACGAGGCGCCACGCCCCCGATTCAGAGAGGCCACCCCCGCATCCACCTGAAGAACGCGCGGAAAAGCAACGGTGACCCTCTCCCCTGCCATTCGAGGGGAAGCACGATTTGCCCTTGGCTGTGTCCGGAGAGCATGGCTGAGTACCCTCGAAGCCCTGGAGGGCAAACCCACAGGTGACCAGTTATACCTGTCACCTCCCTACCTCCGGGGACCCCCGTGGGGTCCTGGCTCCATGCCTGACGCGGCCCAGGGCGCTTGCATGCGCCTACTGCGAATCCCGAGGGCTGCTCGGGGCCCATGTTCCCGTCGAAAGTGAAGGCCATTGGCTGGACCCCGCTGGGCTAAAGGGTGTAGAGGAGAGACGGGAGGGAGTAACCCGCCGCATCTTGAGAATGTACACGCCGGAAGTCGAGGAACACCACCCGTGTGTGCCCACGCCCATAGAGGGAGGAGGCGAGTTTCCTTGCAGCGGCATGGGAGGAGCATGCACCCGGCAGCTTTCCCGGCGCCGTACGGTGGCTTTGACTACTTGCGGGACGACTCCAGGGTGTCCCCCGAGATCCCCGGGCCTATATGCCAAAGAAAGAGGGGCTTCCCGGCCACAGCCGCGTGGCGTCCCCCGGGACCCCCTCGTTGCGAGACGGGGCCCTTGGAATCTGCAAGCAGGGACGCGAGAGCCGTCCTTCGGCCTTCTCTCTGGCACGCTGCAACGGAGGCTGGAACTCCCTCTAGGGCACCACCCCAAAGAGTTTCCCTGTGATATACCCGTGTAAACAGGCGGAGCGGAAACCATGAGTCATCCAGAGGACGTCACGGAGGGGGCCCCCCGTCGCGGGTCGGTCCCCTCCTCTCGAAAGGTGGGTCCTCAATTCCCAATTCCTGTATTGCCATCTGCAATCCCTACATCCTCTCGCACCTCCAAGCGCGGGTCTCTCGGCCTCTCCTGAGGTTCACGAGGAATGAGACCCAAGGGGCCAGTTCCGGCCGCAAGACCAAAAGGTCCACCGAGGAACCCAATCGGCAAGCGAGTCCAGTTCCCTGGACGTGAGGTGAGGGGAAGCCCAGCAGCCCCTGGCGATTTTTGCTCTCAAAGGGAGGCCTCGGACGTGTCAGAGGCAACAAGAGAGGCTTCCCGGGAGAGGTCGGCGACGCCCCCGATTCAGAGAGAGCCACGCCCGCTGCCGCTGGCGCCAGCGCGGAAAAGCACGACCTTCGCCCACTGCATTCGAGGGGAAGCCCGATTGCCCTTGGCTTGTGACCGGATGAGAATGGGCTGAGTCCCCTCGGACTCCCAGAGAGGCCAACCACAGGTGCCAGTTATACATCGTCCCCTCCCCCCCTCAGTGGGACCCCCGTGTGGTCCTAGCCTCCATGCCTGAACGCGGACCAGGGCGCTGCCAGCGCCTCCTGGCGAATCCCGAGGAGCTGCTGGCGCTCCTGTCCGCATCGAAAGGAGGCATGGCGACCCCGCTGTGGCTAACGGGGGAGACGGGCGGGGTTACCCGCCGCAACTCGAGAATAGCTACCGCCGCAAAGTCAGATGAACACCCCCGTGAGGCCACGCCCATAGAGGGAGGAGGCGCTTTTCCCTTGCAGGGCATGGAGAGTCATGCCCCAGGCACCTGTTCCGGCGCCCGAACGGGGCTTGACATCATTGCGGGGCGACTCCAGGTGTCCCCGTGATCCCCGGGCCAACCTGCAAGGAATGCGGGGATTACCCGCCACACCGCAGAGGGGTCCCCGGGCCCCCCTCCTTGCGCAGGACGGGGCCCTTGGGATCTGCAGCGATCGAGAGCCGTCCTGCCTTCTCTCTGGCGCTGCAACGGAGGCTGGACTACCTCTAGGCGACCCCCAGAGCGTTCCCTGGGATACCCGTGTCCACAGGCGAGCGGAACCCTGAGTCTCCAGAGGCCGCTCGCGAGGGGCCCCCCTGTCGCGTCGGCCCCTCCTCTCGAAAGGGGGGTCCAATCCCCTTCCTGAATGCCATCGCAATCCCTACATTCCCTCGCACATCCAGAGCGGGACTCTCGCCTCTCCTGAGGTTCGAGAAGAGGCCCCAAGGGGCCAGTTTCGGCCGCAAGACCAATGGTCCCCGAGGAACCCCCATCGGCAAGCGGAGTCCAGTTCCCTGGACGTGAGGCGAGGGGGAAGCCCAGCAGCCCCTGGCGATGTCACAGGAGGCCTGGGACTTCTCAGAGGCAACAAGAAGAGGCTCCCCGTGGCGCCACGCCTCCAGATTCAGAGAGGCCACACCCCGCTTCCCCATGCGCCGCGCGGGAAAAGCACGACTTCGCCCCTGCATTCGAGGGAAGGCCCGATTGCCCTTGGCTGTGACAGGAGAGAAAGGCTGAGTCCCTAGACTCCCCTGGAGGCCACCCACAGGTGCCAGTTATACCTGTCCCCTCCCCCCTCCGGGCGACCCCCGAGGGTCCTAGCTCCATGCCTGACGCGGACCCAGGGCGCTGCAGCGCCTCCTGGCGAATCCGAGGCTGCTCGGGCCCCTGTCCGCTCGAATGGAGGCATGGGCGACCCCGCTGGGCTAACGGGGGAGAAAAACGGGCCGGGGTACCCGCCGCAACTCGAGAGAATGCACGCCGCAAGTCGGAGAACACCCCCGTGAGGCCACGCCCATAGAGGGAGGAGGCGCTTTTCCCTTGCAGGGCATGGAGAGCATGCCCCGGCACCTGTCCCGGCTCCGAACGGGGCTTGACTCCTTGCGGGCGACTCCAGGTGTCCCCGAGATCCCGGGCCAACCTGCCAAGAAAGCGGGGCTTCCCGCCACACCGAGAGGGCGTTTCCCGGGCCCCACCTCCTTGCGAGAACGGGGCCCTTGGGATCTGCAGCTATACAAACAAACGACTCGAGGATGCTCGTCCTGCCTTCTCTCTGGCGCTCTGCAACGGAGGCTGGCCTCCCTCTAGGCGCCCCCGAGAGGTTCCCTGGGATACAACGTGTCCACAGGCGAGCGGAAACCCTGAGTCTCCAGAGGCGCTAGCTTGCGAGGGGCCCCCCGTCGCCGTCGGGCCCCCCCTCCTCTCGAAAGGGGGGTCCAATCCCCTTCCTGAATGCCATCGCAATCCCTACATTCCCTCGCACCTCCAGAGCGGGAATCTCGCCTCTCCTGAGGTTCGAGAAGAGGCCCCAAGGGGCCAGTTCCGGCCGCAAGACCAAAGGTCCCCGAGGAACCGAGAGGCCCATCGGCAAGCGAGTCCAGTTCCCTGGACGTGAGGCGAGGGGAAGCCCAGCAGCCCCTGGCGATGTCAAAGGAGGCCTGGACTTCTCAGAGCCGCAACAAGAGAGGCTCCCCGAGGCGCCACGCCCCCCGATTCAGAGAGGCCACCCCTCGCTTCCCCCTGCGCCGCGCGGAAAAGCACGACCTTCGCCCCTGCATTCGAGGGGAAGCCCGATTGCCCTTGGCTGTGACCGGAGAGAAAGGCTGAGTCCCCTCGACTCCCTGGAGGCCACCCCACAGGTGCCAGTTATACCTGTCCCCTCCCCCCCTCCGGGGGGGGGGGACCTCCGAGGGTCCTAGCTCCATGCCTGACGCGGACCCAGGGCGCTGCAGCGCATCCTGGCGAATCCCGAGGCTGCTCGGGCCCCTGTCCGCTCGAAAGGAGGCATGGCGACCCGCTGGGCTAACGGGGGAGATCGGGCCGGGGTACCCGCCGCAACTCGAGAATGCACCGCCGCAAGTCGAGAACACCCCCGTGAGGCACGCCCATAGAGGGAGGAGGCGCTTTTCCCTTGCAGGGCATGGAGAGCATGCCCCGGCACCTGTCCCGGCGTCCGAACGGGGCTTGACTCCTTGCGGGCGACTCCAGGTGTCCCCCGAGGATCCCCGGGCCAACCTGCCAAGAAAGCGGGGCTTCCCGCCACACAGCGAGGGCGTCCCCCGGGCCCCCCTCCTTGCGAGACGGGGCCTTGGGATCTGCAGCGACGCGAGAGCCGTCCTGCCTTCTCTCTGGCGCTGCAACGGAGGCTGGACTCTCCTCTAGGCGCCCCCAGAGGTTCCCTGGGATACCCGTGTCCACAGGCGAGCGGAACCCTGAGTCTCCAGAGGCCGCTCGCTAGAGGGGCCCACCGTCGCCGTCGGCCCCTCCTCTCGAAAGGGGTGTCCAATCCCACTTCCTGAATGCCATCGCAATCCCTACTATTTCCTCGCACCTCCAGAGCGGGACTCTCGCCTCTCCTGAGGTTCGAGAAGAGGCCCTCAAGGGGCCAGTTCCGGCCGCAAGGGGACCAAAGGTCCCCCGAGGAACCCCCATCGGCAAGCGAGTCCAGTTCCCTGGACGTGAGGCGAGGGGAAGCCCAGCAGCCCCTGGCGATGTCAAAGGAGGCCTGGACTTCTCAGAGGCAACAAGAGAGGCTCCCCGAGGCGCCACGCCCCCGATTCAGAGAGGCCACCCCCGCTTCCCCCTGCGCCGCGCGGAAAAGCACGACCTTCACCCCTGCATTCGAGGGGAAGCCCGATTGCCCTTGGCTGTGACCGGAGAGAAAGGCTGAGTCCCCTCGACTCCCTGGAGGCCACCCCACAGGTGCCAGTTATACCTGTCCCATCCCCCACTCGGGACCCCGAGGGTCCTAGCTCCATGCCTGACGCGGACCCAGGGCGCTGCAGCGCCTCCTGGCGAATCCCGAGGCTGCTCGGGCCCCTGTCCGCTCGAAAGGAGGCATGGCGACCCCGCTGGGCTAACGGGGGAGACGGGCCGGGGTACCCGCCGCAACTCGAGAATGCACCTCCGCAAGTCGAGAACACCCCCGTGAGGCCACGCCCATAGAGGGAGGAGGCGCTTTTCCCTTGCAGGGCATGGAGAGCATGCCCCGGCACCTGTTCCGGCTCCGAACGGGGCTTGACTCCTTGCGGGCGACTCCAGGTGTCCCCCGAGATCCCCGGGCCAACCTGCCAAGAAAGCGGGGCTTCCCGCCACACCGCGAGGGCGTCCCCGGGGCACCCCTCCTTGCGAGACGGGGCCCTTGGGATCTGCAGCGACTCGAGAGCCGTCCTGCCTTCTCTCTGGCGCTGCAACGGAGGCTGGACTCCCTCTAGGCGCCCCCAGAGGTTCCCTGGGATACCCGTGTCCACAGGCGAGCGGAACCCTGAGTCTCCAGAGGCCGCTCGCGAGGGGCCCCCTGTCGCGTCGGCCCCTCCTCTCGAAAGGGGGGTCCAATCCCTTCCTGAATGCCATCGCAATCCCTACATTCCCTCGCACCTCCAGAGCGGGACTCTCGCCTCTCCTGAGGTTCGAGAAGAGGCCCCAAGGGGGCCAGTTCCGGCCGCAAGACCAAAGGTCCCCTAAGAGGAACCCCCATCGGCAAGCGAGTCCAGTTCCCTGGACGTGAGGCGAGGGGAAGCCCAGCAGCCCCTGGCGATGTCAAAGGAGGCCTGGACTTTCAGAGGCAACAAGAGAGGCTCCCCGAGGCGCCACGCCCCCGATTCAGAGAGGCCACCCCCGCTTCCCCCTGCGCCGCGCGGAAAAGCACGACCTTCGCCCCTGCATTCGAGGGGAAGCCGATTGCCCTTGGCTGTGACCGGAGAGAAAGGCTGAGTCCCCTCGACTCCCTGGAGGCCACCCCACAGGTGCACAGTTATACCTGTCCCCTCCCCCCCCCCGGGGACCCCCGAGGGTCCTAGCTCCATGCCTGACGCGGACCCAGGGCGCTGCAGCGCCTCCTGGCAAATCCCGAGGCTGCTCGGGCCCCTGTCCGCTCGAAAGGAGGCATGGCGACCCCGCTGGGCTAACGGGGGAGACGGGCCGGGGTACCCGCCGCAACTCGAGAATGCACCGCCGCAAGTCGAGAACACCCCCGTGAGGCCACGCCCATAGAGGGAGGAGGCGCTTTTCCTTGCAGGGCATGGAGAGCATGCCCCGGCACCTGTCCCGGCTCCGAACGGTGCTTGACTCCTTGCGGGCGACTCAGGTGTCCCCCCGAGATCCCCGGGCCAACCTGCCAAGAAAGCGGGGCTTCCCGCCACACCGCGAGGGCGTCCCCCGGGTCCCCCTCCTTGCGAGACGGGGCCCTTGGGATCTGCAGCGACTCGAGAGCCGTCCTGCCTTCTCTCTCTGGCGCTGCAACGGAGGCTGGACTCCCTCTAGGCGCCCCCAGAGGTTCCCTGGGATACCCGTGTCCACAGGCGAGCGGAACCCTGAGTCTCCAGAGGCCGCTCGCGAGGGGCCCCCCGTCGCCGTCGGCCCCTCCTAAAGGTCCCCGAGGAACCCCCCATCGGCAAGCGAGTCCAGTTCCCTGGACGTGAGGCGAGGGGAAGCCCAGCAGCCCCTGGCGATGTCAAAGGAGGCCTGGACTTCTCAGAGGCAACAAGAGAGGCTCCCCGAGGCGCCACGCCCCCGATTCAGAGAGGCCACCCCCGCTTCCCCCTGCGCCGCGCGGAAAAGCACGACCTTCGCCCCTGCATTCGAGGGGAAGCCCGATTGCCCTTGGCTGTGACCGGAGAGAAAGGCTGAGTCCCCTCGACTCCCTGGAGGCCACCCCACAGGTGCCAGTTATACCTGTCCCCTCCCCCCCTCCGGGGACCCCCGAGGGTCCTAGCTCCATGCCTGACGCGGACCCAGGGCGCTGCAGCGCCTCCTGGCGAATCCCGAGGCTGCTCGGGCCCCTGTCCGCTCGAAAGGAGGCATGGCGACCCCGCTGGGCTAACGGGGGAGACGGGCCGGGGTACCCGCCGCAACTCGAGAATGCACCGCCGCAAGTCGAGAACACCCCCGTGAGGCCACGCCCATAGAGGGAGGAGGCGCTTTTCCCTTGCAGGGCATGGAGAGCATGCCCCGGCACCTGTTCCGGCTCCGAACGGGGCTTGACTCCTTGCGGGCGACTCCAGGTGTCCCCCGAGATCCCCGGGCCAACCTGCCAAGAAAGCGGGGCTTCCCGCCACACCGCGAGGGCGTCCCCCGGGCCCCCCTCCTTGCGAGACGGGGCCCTTGGGATCTGCAGCGACGCGAGAGCCGTCCTGCCTTCTCTCTGGCGCTGCAACGGAGGCTGGACTCCCTCTAGGCGCCCCCAGAGGTTCCCTGGGATACCCGTGTCCACAGGCGAGCGGAACCCTGAGTCTCCAGAGGCCGCTCGCGAGGGGCCCCCCGTCGCCGTCGGCCCCTCCTCTCGAAAGGGGGGTCCAATCCCCTTCCTGAATGCCATCGCAATCCCTACATTCCCTCGCACCTCCAGAGCGGGACTCTCGCCTCTCCTGAGGTTCGAGAAGAGGCCCCAAGGGGCCAGTTCCGGCCGCAAGACCAAAGGTCCCCGAGGAACCCCCATCGGCAAGCGAGTCCAGTTCCCTGGACGTGAGGCGAGGGGAAGCCCAGCAGCCCCTGGCGATGTCAAAGGAGGCCTGGACTTCTCAGAGGCAACAAGAGAGGCTCCCCGAGGCGCCACGCCCCCGATTCAGAGAGGCCACCCCCGCTTCCCCCTGCGCCGCGCGGAAAAAGCACGACCTTCGCCCCTGCATTCGAGGGGAAGCCCGATTGCCCTTGGCTGTGACCGGAGAGAAAGGCTGAGTCCCCTCGACTCCCTGGAGGCCACCCCCACAGGTGCCAGTTATACCTGTCCCCTCCCCCCCTCCGGGGACCCCCGAGGGTCCTAGCTCCATGCCTGACGCGGACCCAGGGCGCTGCAGCGCCTCCTGGCGAATCCCGAGGCTGCTCGGGCCCCTGTCCGCTCGAAAGGAGGCATGGCGACCCCGCTGGGCTAACGGGGGAGACGGGCCGGGGTACCCGCCGCAACTCGAGAATGCACCGCCGCAAGTCGAGAACACCCCCGTGAGGCCACGCCCATAGAGGGAGGAGGCGCTTTTCCCTTGCAGGGCATGGAGAGCATGCCCCGGCACCTGTTCCGGCTCCGAACGGGGCTTGACTCCTTGCGGGCGACTCCAGGTGTCCCCCGAGATCCCCGGACCAACCTGCCAAGAAAGCGGGGCTTCCCGCCACACCGCGAGGGCGTCCCCCGGGCCCCCCTCCTTGCGAGACGGGGCCCTTGGGATCTGCAGCGACTCGAGAGCCGTCCTGCCTTCTCTCTGGCGCTGCAACGGAGGCTGGACTCCCTCTAGGCGCCCCCCCCAGAGGTTCCCTGGGATACCCGTGTCCCACAGGCGAGCGGAACCCTGAGTCTCCAGAGGCCGCTCGCGAGGGGCCCCCCGTCGCCGTCGGCCCCTCCTCTCGAAAGGGGGGTCCAATCCCCTTCCTGAATGCCATCGCAATCCCTACATTCCCTCGCACCTCCAGAGCGGGACTCTCGCCTCTCCTGAGGTTCGAGAAGAGGCCCCAAGGGGCCAGTTCCGGCCGCAAGACCAAAGGTCCCCGAGGAACCCCCATCGGCAAGCGAGTCCAGTTCCCTGGACGTGAGGCGAGGGGAAGCCCAGCAGCCCCTGGCGATGTCAAAGGAGGCCTGGACTTCTCAGAGGCAACAAGAGAGGCTCCCCGAGGCGCCACGCCCCCGATTCAGAGAGGCCACCCCCGCTTCCCCCTGCGCCGCGCGGAAAAGCACGACCTTCACCCCTGCATTCGAGGGGAAGCCCGAT
>JAGTYA010001267.1:0-12546 GCA_024291935.2 Okapia johnstoni | reverse complement strand
AACAGCCTTAGTAATATCCAGAGCTCTCTGCTACAGAGCACACACGGGGCAATAGCTCTGAGGAGTGTTCCTTGATGTTCCCTGGCTTGGGGAAGCCCTACCCGGGCGATGGGGCCTAGGCACTGTGGCCTCTTCCACTGACTTTCCAGGTAGCACTTTCCAGCACCTTGTGATTTGCAACTAAAGGCAACCTGGCACGGTCTCTTACTTAGAGTCATAAAAGGTAGCCCAAGGGAGTGCTTATTCAAGCTTCCCTGTTGCAAGAGCTGTTCGTCTGTTAAGAAGCCACAAGAATGGGTCTGCTCCCAGGCCCTCATGTTCCCAGTCAGAACAGACCTAGTAGTCTCCAGACCTCTCTGCTACAGAGCACACATGGGGCAATAGCTCAGAGGAGTGTTCCTTGAGGTTCCCTGGCTTGGGGAAGCCCTACCCGGGCGGTGCAGCCTAGGCACTGTGGCCTCTTCCACTGACTTTCCAGATAGCACTTTCCAGCCCCTTGTGATTTTCAGCCAAAGGCAGCCTGGCAGGGTCTCTTTCTTACAGTTATAAAAGGTAACCCAAGGGAGTGCTTATTCAAGCTTCCCTGGTACAAGAGGTTTTTGTCTGTTAAGAAGCCACAACAATGGGTCTGTTTCCAGGGCCTCAGTTTCCCCGTCAGAACAGACCTAGTCTCCAGACCTCTCTGCTACAGAGCACACATGGGGCAATAGCTCTGAGGAGTGTTCCTTGAGGTTCCCTGGCTTGGGGAAGCCCTACCCGGGCGGTGCGGCCTAGGCACTGTGGCCTCTTCCACTGACTTTCCAGGTAGCACTTTCCAGCCCCTTGTGATTTTCAGGAAAAAGGCAGCCTGGCAGGGTCTCTTTCTTAGAGTCATAAAAGGTAGCCCAAGGGAGTGCTTATTCAGGCTTCCCTGGTGCAAGAGGTGTTTGTCTGTTAAGAAGGCAGAACAATGGGTCTGCTCCCAGGGTCTCAGTTTCCCAGTCAGAACAGACCTAGTCTCCACAGCTCTCTGATACAGAGCACACATGGGGCAATAGCTCTGAGGAGTGTTCCTTGAGGTTCCCTGGCTTGGGGAAGCCCTACCCATGCGGTGGCACCTAGGCACTGTGATCTCTTCCACTGACTTTCCAGGTAGCACTTTCCAGCCCCTTGTGATTTTCAGCCAAAGGCAGCCTGGCAGGGTCGCTTCCTTAGAGTCATAAAAGGAAGCCGAAGGGAGTGTTTATCCAATCTTCCCTGGCGAAACAGGTGTTTGCTGTTATGAAGGGACAACAATGGGTTTGCCTCCAGCCCTCAGTTTCCTAGTCAGACCAGGCCTAGTATCCAGAGCTCTCTGCTACCGAGCACACATGGGGCATTAGCTCTGAGGAGGGTGCCTTGACGTTCACGGGCTTGGGGAATCCCTACCGGGGTGGTGGGGCCTAGGCACAATGGCCCCTACCACGGACTTTCCAGCTAGCACTTTCCAGCCCCTTGTGCTTTTCAACCAAATGGAGCCTGGCAGGGTCTTTTCCTTAGAGTCATAAAAGATAGCCCAAGGGAGTGCTTATTCAGACATCCCTGGTGCAAGAGGTGTTTGTTGTCTGTTAAGTAGCCACAACAATGGGTCTGCTCCCAGCGCCTCAGTTTCCAAGTCAGAACAGACCTAGTCTCCAGAGCTCTCTGCTACAGAGCACACATGGGGCAATAGCTCTGAGGAGTGTTCCTTGAGGTTCCCCGGCTTGGGGAAGCCCTACCCGGGCGGTGGGGCCTAGGCACTGTGGGCTCTTCCACTGACTTTCCAGGTAGCACTTTCAAGCCCCTTGTGATTTTCAGCCAAAGGCAGCCTGGCAGATTCTCTTCCTTAGAGTCATACAAGGTAGCCCAAAGGAGTGCTTATTCAGGCTTCCCTGGTGTAAGAGGTGTTTGTCTGTTAAGAAGCCACAACAATGGGTCTGCTTCCAGGGCCTCAGTTTCCCAGTCAGAACAGACCTAGTAGTCTCCAGAGCTGGCTGCTACAGAGCACACATGGGGCAATAGCTCTGAGGAGTGTTCCTTGATGTTCCCTGGCTTGGGGAAGCTCTACCCGGGCGGTGGGGCCTAGGCATAGTGGCCTCTTCCACTGACTTTCCAGGTAGCACTTTCCAGCCCCTTGTAATTTTCAGCCAAAGACAGCCTGGCAGGGTCTCTTCCTCAGAGCCATAAAAGTTAGCCCAAGGGAGTGCTTATTCAAGCTTCCCTGGTGCAAAGGTGTTTGTCTGTTAAGAAGCCACAGCAATGGGTCTGTTCCGAGGGCCTCAGTTTCCAGTCAGAAAAGACCTAGTAGTCTCCAGAGCCCTCTGCTACAGAGCACACATGGGGCAATAGCTCTGAGGAGTGTTCCTTGAGGTTCCCTGGCTTGGGGAAGCCCTACCCGGGCGGTGGGGCCTAGGCACTGTGGCCTCTTCCACTGACTTTCCAGGTAGCACTTTCCAGCCCCTTGTGATTTTCAGCCAAAGAGAGTCTGTCAGGGTCTCTTCCTTAGAGTCATAAAAGGTAGCCCAAGGGAGTGCTTATTAAAGCTTCCCTGGTGCAAGCGGTGTTTGTCTGCTAAGAAGGCACAACAATGGTTCAGTTCCGAGGTCCTCAGTTTCCAGTCAGAACAGACCTAGTAGTCTCCAGAGCCCTCTGATACAGAGCACACATGGAGCAATAGCTCTGAGGAGTGTTTCTTGAGGTTCCCTGGCTTGGGGAAGCCCTACCCGGGCGGTAGGGCCTAGGCACTGTGGCCTCTTCCACTGACTTTTCAGATAGCACTTTCCAGCCCCTTGTGATTTTCAGCCAAAAGGAGCCTGTCAGGGTCTCTTTCTTAGAGTCATAAAAGGTAGCCCAAGGAAGTACTTATTCAAGCTTCCCGGGTGCAAGAGGTGTTTGTCTGTTAAGTAGCCACAACAATGGGTCTGCTCCCAGGGCCTCAGATTCCCAGTCAGAACAGACCTAGTCTCCAGAGCTCTCTGCTACAGAGCACACATGAGGCAATAGCTCTGAGGAGTGTTCCTTGAGGTTCCCTGGCTTGGGGAAGCCCTACCCGGCGATAGCACCTAGGCACTGTGGTCTCTTCCACTGACTTTCCACGTAGCACTTTCCAGCCCCTTGTGATTTTCAGCCAAAGGCAGCCTGGCAGGGTCTCTTCCTTAGAGTCATAAAAGGTAACCCAAGGGAGTGCTTATTCAAGCTTCCCTGGTGCAAGAGGTGTTTGTGTGTTAAGAAGGCACAACAATGGGTCTGCTCCAAGGGTCTCAGTTTCCCAGTCAGAACAGACCTAGTAGTCTCCAGAGCTCTCTGCTACAGAGGACACATGGGGCAATAGCTCTGAGGAGTGTTCCTTTAGGTTCCCTGGCTTGGGGAAGCCCTACCCGGTCGGTGGGCTCTAGGCACTGTGGCCTCTTCCACTGACTTTCCAGGTAGCACTTTCCAGCCCCTTGTGATTTTCAGCCAAAGACAGCCTGGCAGGGTCTCTTCCTTAGAGTCATAAAAGGTAGCCCAAGGGAGTGCTTATTCAGGCTTCCCTGGTGCAAGAGGTGTTTGGCTGTTAAGAAGCCACAATAATGGGTCTGCTCCCAGGGCCTGAGTTTCCCAGTCAGAACAGACCTAGTATCTAGAGCTCTCTGCTACAGAGCACATATGGGGCAATAGCTCTGAGGAGTGTTCCTTGAGGTTCCCTGGCTTGGGGAAGCCCTACCCGGGCGGTGGGGCCTAGGCACTGTGGCCTCTTCCACTGACTTTCCAGAGCACTTTCCAGCCCCTTGTGATTTTCAGCCAAAGGCAGCCTGGCAGGGTCTCTTCCTTAGAGTCATAAAAGGTAGCCCCCAAGGGAGTGCTTATTCAAGCTTCCCTGGTGCAAGAGGTGTTTGTCTGTTAAGAAGCCACAACAATGGGTCTGCTTCCAGGGCCTCAGTTTCCCCAGTCAGAACAGACCTAGTCTCCCAGAGCTCTCTGCTACAGAGCACACATGGGGGCAATAGCTCTGAGGAGTGTTCCTTGAGGTTCCCTGGCTTGGGGAAGCCCTACCCTGGCGGTGGGGCCTAGGCACTGTGGCCTCTTCCACTGACTTTCCAGGTAGCACTTTCCAGCCCCTTGTGATTTTCAGCCAAAGGCAGCCTGGCAGGGTCTCTTCCTTAGAGTCATAAAAGGTAGCCCAAGGGAGTGCTTATTCAAGCTTCCCTGGTGCAAGAGGTGTTTGTCTGTTAAGAAGCCACAACAATGGGTCTGCTCCCAGGGCCTCAGTTTTCCCAGTCAGAACAGACCTAGTCTCCAGAGCTCTCTGCTACAGAGCACACATGGGGCAATAGCTCTGAGGAGTGTTCCTTGAGGTTCCCTGGCTTGGGGAAGCCCTACCCGGGCGGTGGGGCCTAGGCACTGTGGCCTCTTCCACTGACTTTCCAGGTAGCACTTTCCAGCCCCTTGTGATTTTCAGCCAAAGGCAGCCTGGCAGGGTCTCTTCCTTAGAGTCATAAAAGGTAGCCCAAGGGAGTGCTTATTCAGGCTTCCCTGGTGCAAGAGGTGTTTGTCTGTTAAGAAGCCACAACAATGGGTCTGCTCCCAGGGCCTCAGTTTCCCAGTCAGAACAGACCTAGTAGTCCCAGAGCTCTCTGCTACAGAGCACACATGGGGCAATAGCTCTGAGGAGTGTTCCTTGAGGTTCCCCTGGCTTGGGGAAAGCCCTACCCGGGCGGTGGGGCCTAGGCACTGTGGCCTCTTCCACTGACTTTCCAGGTAGCACTTTCCAGCCCCTTGTGATTTTCAGCCAAAGGCAGCCTGGCAGGGTCTCTTCCTTAGAGTCATAAAAGGTAGCCCAAGGGAGTGCTTATTCAGGCTTCCCTGGTGTACAAGAGGTGTTTGTCTGTTAAGAAGCCACAACAATGGGTCTGCTCCCAGGGCCTCAGTTTCCCCAGTCAGAACAGACCTAGTCTCCAGAGCTCTCTGCTACAGAGCACACATGGGGCAATAGCTCTGAGGAGTGTTCCTTGAGGTTCCCTGGCTTGGGGAAGCCCTACCCGGGCGGTGGGGCCTAGGCACTGTGGTCCTCTTCCACTGACTTTCCAGGTAGCACTTTCCAGCCCCTTGTGATTTTCAGCCAAAGGCAGCCTGGCAGGGTCTCTTCCTTAGAGTCATAAAAGGTAGCCCAAGGGAGTGCTTATTCAGGCTTCCCTGGTGCAAGAGGTGTTTGTCTGTGTTAAGAAGCCACAACAATGGGGTCTGCTCCCAGGGCCTCAGTTTCCCAGTCAGAACAGACCTAGTCTCCAGAGCTCTCTGCTACAGAGCACACATGGGGCAATAGCTCTGAGGAGTGTTCCTTGAGGTTCCCTGGCTTGGGGAAGCCCTACCCGGGGCAGGTGGGGCCTAGGCACTGTGGCCTCTTCCACTGACTTTCCAGGTAGCACTTTCCAGCCCCTTGTGATTTTCAGCCAAAGGCAGCCTGGCAGGGTCTCTTCCTTAGAGTCATAAAAGGTAGCCCAAGGGAGTGCTTATTCAAGCTTCCCTGGTGCAAGAGGTGTTTGTCTGTTAAGAAGCCACAACAATGGGTTTGCTCCCAGGGCCTCAGTTTCCCCAGTCAGAACAGACCTAGTCTCCAGAGCTCTCTGCTACAGAGCACACATGGGGCAATAGCTCTGAGGAGTGGGTCCTTGAGGTTCCCTGGCTTGGGGAAGCCCTACCCGGGCGGTGGGGCCTAGGCACTGTGGCCTCTTCCACTGACTTTCCAGGTAGCACTTTCCAGCCCCTTGTGATTTTCAGCCAAAGGCAGCCTGGCAGGGTCTCTTCCTTAGAGTCATAAAAGGTAGCCCAAGGGAGTGCTTATTCAGGCTTCCCTGGTGCAAGAGGTGTTTGTCTGTTAAGAAGCCACAACAATGGGTCTGCTCCCAGGGCCTCAGTTTCCCCAGTCAGAACAGACCTAGTCTCCAGAGCTCTCTGCTACAGAGCACACATGGGGCAATAGCTCTGAGGAGAGTTTCCTTGAGGTTCCCTGGCTTGGGGAAGCCCTACCCGGGCGGTGGGGCCTAGGCACTGTGGCCTCTTCCACTGACTTTCCAGGTAGCACTTTCCAGCCCCTTGTGATTTTCAGCCAAAGGCAGCCTGGCAGGGTCTCTTCCTTAGAGTCATAAAAGGTAGCCCAAGGGAGTGCTTATTCAGGCTTCCCTGGTGCAAGAGGTGTTTGTCTGTTAAGAAGCCACAACAATGGGTCTGCTCCCCCAGGGCCTCAGTTTCCCAGTCAGAACAGACCCTAGTCTCCAGAGCTCTCTGCTACAGAGCACACATGGGGCAATAGCTCTGAGGAGTGTTCCTTGAGGTTCCCTGGCTTGGGGAAGCCCTACCCGGGCGGTGGGGCCTAGGCACTGTGGCCTCTTCCCACTGACTTTCCAGGTAGCACTTTCCAGCCCCTTGTGATTTTCAGCCAAAGGCAGCCTGGCAGGGTCTCTTCCTTAGAGTCATAAAAGGTAGCCCAAGGGAGTGCTTTATTCAAGCTTCCCTGGTGCAAGAGGTGTTTGTCTGTTAAGAAGAAGCCACAACAATGGGTCTGCTCCCAGGGCCTCAGTTTCCCAGTCAGAACAGACCTAGTCTCCAGAGCTCTCTGCTACAGAGCACACATGGGGCAATAGCTCTGAGGAGTGTTCCTTGAGGTTCCCTGGCTTGGGGAAGCCCTACCCCGGGCGGGGGGGCTAGGCACTGTGGCCTCTTTCCACTGACTTTCCAGGTAGCACTTTCCAGCCCCTTGTGATTTTCAGCCAAAGGCAGCCTGGCAGGGTCTCTTCCTTAGAGTCATAAAAGGTAAGCCCAAGGGAGTGCTTATTCAAGCTTCCCTGGTGCAAGAGGTGTTTGTCTGTTAAGAAAGGCCACAACAATGGGTCTGCTCCCAGGGTCTCAGTTTCCCAGTCAGAACAGACCTAGTAGTCTCCAGAGCTCTCTGCTACAGAGCACACATGGGGCAATAGCTCTGAGGAGTGTTTTTGAGGTTCCCTGGCTTGGGGAAGCCCTACCCGGGCGGTGGGGCCTAGGCACTGTGGCCTCTTCCACTGACTTTCCAGGTAGCACTTTCCAGCCCCTTGTGATTTTCAGCCAAAGACAGCCTGGCAGGGTCTCTTCCTTAGAGTCATAAAAGGTAACCCAAGGGAGTGCTTATTCAGGCTTCCCTGGTGCAAGAGGTTTTTGTCTGTTAAAAAAGCCACAACAATGGGTCTGCTCCCAGGGCCTCAGTTTCCCCGTCAGAACAGACCTAGTCTCCAGAGCTCTCTGCTACAGAGCACACATGGGGCAATAGCTCTGAGGAGTGTTCCTTGAGGTTCCCTGGCTTGGGGAAGCCCTACCCGGGCGGTGCCGCCTAGGCACTGTGGCCTCTTCCACTGACTTTCCACGTAGCACTTTTCAGCCACTTGTGATTTTCAGCCAAAGTGCAGCCTGGCAGGGTCTCTTCCTTAGAGTCATAAAAGGTAGCCCAAGGGAGTGCTTATCCAATCTTCCTTGGCGAAAGAGGTGTTTGCTGTTAAGAAGTCACAACAATGGGTTTGCCTCCAGGGCCTCAGTTTCCCAGTCAGAACCAGGCCTAGTCTCCAGAGCTCTCTGTGCTACAGAGCACACATGGGGCATTATAGCTCTGAGGAGGGTGCCTTGATGTTCACAGGCTTGGGGAAGCCCTACCCGGGCGGGGGGCCTAGGCACTGTGGCCCCTACCACTGACTTTCCAGCTAGCACTTTCCAGCCCCTTGTGATTTTCAGCCAAAGGAGCCTGGCAGGGGTCTCTTCCTTAGAGTCATAAAAGGTAGCCCAAGGGAGTGCTTATTCAGGCTTCCCTGGTGCAAGAGGTGTTTGTCTGTTAAGAAGCCACAACAATGGGTCTGCTCCCAGGGCCTCAGTTTCCCAGTCAGAACAGACCTAGTCTCCAGAGCTCTCTGCTACAGAGCACACATGGGGCAATAGCTCTGAGGAGTGTTCCTTGAGGTTCCCTGGCTTGGGGAAGCCCTACCCGGGCGGTGGGGCCTAGGCACTGTGGCCTCTTCCACTGACTTTCCAGGTAGCACTTTCCAGCCCCTTGTGATTTTCAGCCAAAGGCAGCCTGGCAGGGTCTCTTCCTTAGAGTCATAAAAGGTAGCCCAAGGGAGTGCTTATTCAGGCTTCCCTGGTGCAAGAGGTGTTTGTCTGTTAAGAAGCCACAACAATGGGTCTGCTCCCAGGGCCTCAGTTTCCCAGTCAGAACAGACCTAGTAGTCTCAGAGCTCTCTGCTACAGAGCACACATGGGGCAATAGCTCTGAGGAGTGTTCCTTGAGGTTCCCTGGCTTGGGGAAGCCCTACCCGGGCGTGGGGGGCCTAGGCACTGTGGCCTCTTCCACTGACTTTCCAGGTAGCACTTTCCAGCCCCTTGTGATTTTCAGCCAAAGGCAGCCTGGCAGGGTCTCTTCCTTAGAGTCATAAAAGGTAGCCCAAGGGAGTGCTTATTCAGGCTTCCCTGGTGCAAGAGGTGTTTGTCTGTTAAGAAGCCACAACAATGGGTCTGCTCCCAGGGCCTCAGTTTCCCAGTCAGAACAGACCTAGTCTCCAGAGCTCTCTGCTACAGAGCACACATGGGGCAATAGCTCTGAGGAGTGTTCCTTGAGGTTCCACGGCTTGGGGAAGCCCAATCCCGGCGGTGGGGCCTAGGCACTGTGGCCATTTACACTGACTTTCAACGTAGCACTTTCCAGCCCCTTGTGATTTTCAGCCAAAGGCAGCCTGGCAGGGTCTCTTCCCTACTGTTACAGAGCAAACATGGTGCAATAGCTCTGAGGAGTGTTCCTTGAGGTTCCCTGGCTTGGGGAAGCCCTACCCGGGCAGTGGGGCCTAGGCACTGTGGCCTCTTCCACTGACTTTCCAGGTAGCACTTTCCAGCCCCTTGTGATTTTCAGCCAAATGCAGCCTTGCAGGGTCTCTTCCTTAGAGTCATAAAAGGTAGCCCAAGGGAGTGCTTATTCAAGCTTCCCTGGTGCAACAGGTGTTTGTCTCTTAAGAAGTCACAACAATGGGTTTGATCCCAGGGCCTCAGTTTCCCAGTCAGAACAGACCTAGTGTCCAGAACTCTGTGCTACAGAGCACACTCGGTGCAATAGCTCTGAGGAGGAGTGTTCCTTGTGGTTCCCTGGCTTGGGGAAGCCCTACCCCGGCTGTGGCACCTAGGCACTGTGATCTCTTCCACTGACTTTGCAGGTAGCACTTACCAGCCCTTTGTGATTTTCAGCCAAATGCAGCCTGGCAGGGTCTCTTCCTTAGAGTCATAAAAGGTAACCCAAGGGAGTGCTTATTCAAGCTTCCCTGGTGCAAGAGGTGTATCTCTGTTAAGAAGGCACAACAATGGGTCTGCTCCCAGGGTCTCAGTTTCCCAGTCAGAACAGACCTAGTAGTCTCCAGAGCTCTCTGCTACGGAGCACACATGGGGCAATAGCTCTCAGGAGTGTTCCTTGAGTTTCCCTGGCTTGGTTAAGCCCTACCCGGGTGGTGGGGCCTAGGCACTGTGGCCTCTTCCACTGACTTTCCAGGTAGCACTATCCAACCCCTTGTGATTTTCAGCCAAAGACAGCCTGGCAGGTTCTCTTTCTTATAGCCATAAAAGGTAACCCAAGGGGAGTACTTATTCAGGCTTCCCTGGTACAAGAGGTTTTTGTCTGTTAAGAAGCCACAAGAATGGGTCTGCTCCCAGGGCCTCAGTTTCCCCGTCAGAACAGACCTAGTCTCCAGAGCTCTCTGCTACAGAGCACACATGGGGCAATAGCTCTGAGGAGTGTTCCTTGAGGTTCCCTGGCTTGGGGAAGCCCTACCCGGGCGGTGCGGCCTAGGCACTGTGGACTCTTCCACTGACTTTCCACGTAGCACTTTCCAGCCACTTGTGATTTTCAGCCCCAATGCAGCCTGGCAGGGTCTCTTCCTTAGAGTCATAAAAGGTAGCCCAAGGGAGTGCTTCTCCAATCTTCCTTTGTGAAACAGGTGTTTGCTGTTAAGAAGTCACAACAATGGGTTTGCCTCCAGGCCTCAGGGTCCTAGTCAGACCAGGCCTATTCTCCAGAGCTCTGTGCTACAGAGCACACATGGTTCATTAGCTCTGAGGAGGGTTCCTTGATGTTCTCGGGCTTGCGGAAGCCCTACCCGGGCGGTGGGGCCTAGGCACTGTGTCGTCTTCCACTGACTTTCCAGGTAGCACTTTCCAGCCCCTTGTGATTTTCAGCCAAAGGCAGCCTGGCAAGATCTCTTCCTTAGGGTCATTAAAGGTAGCCCAAGGGAATGCTTATTCAGGCTTCCCTGGTGTAAGAGGTGTTTGGCTGTTAAGAAGAAACAACATTGGGTCTGCTCCCAGGGCCTAAATTTCCGAGTCAGAACAAACCTAGTCTCCAGAGCTCTCTGCTACAGAGCACACATGGGGCAATAGCTCTGAGGAGTGTTCCTTGAGGTTCCCTGGCTTGGGGAAGCCCTACTCAGGCGGTGGGGCCTAGGCACTGTGGCCTCTTCCACTGACTTTCCAGGTAGCACTTTCCAGCCCCTTGTGATATTCAGCCAAAGGCAGCCTGGCAGGGTCTCTTCCTTAGGGTCATAAAATGTAGCCCAAGGGAGTACTTATTCAAGCTTCCCTGGTGGAAGAGGTGTTTGTCTGTTAAGAAGCCACAGCAATTGGTCTGCTTCCAGGGACTCAGTTTCCCAGTCAGAACAGCCCTAGTAGTTTCCAGAGCTCTCTGCTACAGAGCACACACGGGGCAATAGCTCTGAGGAATGTTCCTTGAGCTTCCCCGGCTTGGGGAATCCCCACCCGGGCGGTGGGGCCTAGGCACAGTGGCCTCTTCCACTGACTTTCCAGGTAGCACTTTCCAGACCCTTGTGATTTTCAGCCAAAGGAAGCCTGGCAGGGTCTCTTCCTTAGAGTAGTAAAAGGTAGCCCAAGGGAGTGCTTATTTAGGATTCCCTGGTGCAAGAGGTGTTTGTCTGTTTAGAAGCCACAACAATGGGTCTGCTCCCAGGGCCTCAGTTTCCCAGTCAGAACAGACCTAGTCTCCAGAGCTCACTGTTACAGAGCAAACATGGTGCAATAGCTCTGAGGAGTGTTCCTTGAGGTTCCCTGGCTTGGGGAAGCCCTGCCCGGGCAGTGGGGCCTAGGCACTGTGGCCTCTTCCACTGACTTTCCAGGTAGCACTTTCCAGCCCCTTGTGATTTTCAGCCAAATGCAGCCTTGCAGGGTCTCTTCCTTAGAGTCATAAAAGTTAGCCCAAGGGAGTGCTTATTCAAGCTTCCCTGGTGCAACAGGTGTTTGTCTCTTAAGAAGCCACAACAATGGGTCTGATCCCAGGGCCTCAGTTTCCCAGTCAGAACAGACCTAGTGTCCACAACTCTCTGCTACAGAGCACACTCGGTGCAATAGCTCTGAGGAGTGTTCCTTGAGGTTCCCTGGCTTTGGGAAGCCCTACGCCGGCGGTGGCACCTAGGCACTGTGATCTCTTCTACTGACTTTCCAGGTAGCACTTACCAGCCCCTTGTGATTTTCAGCCAAAGGCAGCCTGGCAGGGTCTCTTCCTTAGAGTCGTAAAAGGTAACCCAAAGGAGTGCTTATTCAAGCTTCCCTGCTGCAAGAGGTGTTTCTCTGTTAAGAAGCCACAGCAATGGGTCTGCTCCCAGGGCCTCAGTTTCCCAGTGAGAACAGACCTAGTCTCCAGAGCTCTCTGCTACCGAGCACATATGGGGCAATAGCTCTGAGGAGTGTTCCTTGAGGTTCCACGGCTTGGGGAAGCCCAATCCCAGCGGTGGGGCCTAGGCACTGTGGCCATTTACACTGACTTTCAACGTAGCACTTTCCAGCCCCTTGTGATTTTCAGCCAAAGGCAGCCTGGCAGGGTCTATTCCTTAGAGTCATAAAAGGTAGCCCAAGGGAGTGCTTATTCAGGCTTCCCTGATGCAAGAGGTGTTTGTATCTTAAGAAGCCAGAACAATGGGTCTGCTCCCAGGGTCTCAGTTTCCCAGTTAGAACAGACCTAGTAGTCTCCAGAGCTCTCTGCTACAGAGCACATCTGGGGCAATAGCTCTGAGGAGTGTTCCTTGAGGTTCCCCGGCTTGGGGAAGCCCTACCCGGGCGGTGGGGCCTAGGCACTGTGGCCTCTTCCACTGACTCTCCAGGTAGCACTTTCCAGCCACTTGTCATTTTCAGCCAAAGGCAGCGTGGCAGGGTCTCTTCCTAAGAGTCATAAAAGGTAGCCCAAGGGAGTGCTTATTCAAGCTTCCCTTGTGCAAGAGGTGTTTGTCTGTTAAGAAGCCACAACAATGGGTCTGCTCCCAGGGCCTCAGTTTCCCAGTCAGAACACACCTAGTCTACAGAGCTCTCTGCTACAAAGCACACATGGGGCAATAGCTCTGAGGAGTGTTCCTTGAGGGTCCCTGAATCGGGGAAGCCCTACCCGGGCGGTGGGGCCTAGGCACTGTGATCTCTTCCACTGAATTTCCAGGTAGCACTTTCCAGCCCCCTGTGATTTTCAGTCAAAGGCAGCCTGGCAGGGTCTCTTTTGTAGAGTCATAAAAGGTAGCCCAA
>JAGTYA010001266.1:0-12552 GCA_024291935.2 Okapia johnstoni | reverse complement strand
TTTGGAATGCACAAAATGCGAGGAAATGCTAGGGTGAGAGACGAGCAGTGTAAAGACAGCCCCTGGAAAACACCAACATTTAAGAAGGTTTGTACAGGAAGCTTTACAGGAAGAAAAATCGCGGGGAAGCCAAAAGGAAATAGAAGGAAGTTTGAGAGAGGTAGCTTTTAGAATTATAACAATTTGTCAATGTTTACTAACACTTAGTTCAAAAGAAAAGGTATTGATATAAATACAAAATTTAATTATTGAGTTTTAATAAATCATTGAAGTAGCTAAGAAGAAATGTAATATAACACAAAAGTAAATATTAAGAATTTTCATAATTATCAACTTTTATCATGATTTTTGGTCGAATTTTGATTAGAAAGACAACCTTAAAAAAAGGAAGATCTTCCTGTTTCAATAAGGAATGCCAATGTAAGAAACAAATCAGACCTCAGTGGCACCCAAAAGTAAGAGAAGTGGTTGAACATTAATTCGTAGTTTCCACTGCATTATAATGGTAATTTCTTTTCTCTATAGTAGGTATAAAAAATGGGCAGGGGTTGAGGAGAATGGACACATTGCAGAAAGAATCTTTCTCAAAAACCTACGGGTAGTCACAATAGCTTAATCTCCAACTGGGAAAAACAGCACATTTTGGGAAATTGTTTTGCAGCCCTACATGAGATATTTAGTGTCATTACCAAGCCTTTTATAACTGTTTTTTTGTTGTTTTTTTTTAATAAAAACTTTGGTAACTGAAAATAAAGTGGTAAAAGGGTATGTGAAAGTAAGGAAATCATTTTTGCTAAATTTTATCTTTTGCATCGGTGGCCAACAAGTAAAGAATCCTCCTGCAATGCAGGAGACCCCCGGGAGATGCAGGTTCGATTCCTGGGTCGGAAGATCCCTTGGAGGAGGGCATAAAAAACCCCACTCCAGTATTCTTGTCTGGGAGATCCCATGGAGAGAGGGCCGGGGTAGGCTACAGTCCATGGGGTCTCAAAGAGTTGGACACGACTGAGCTCCATGGCCAGGAACCTGCTTTTATTATTTACTGGTCCTGGGGCTGAACTTGGTGATGTCCTGCCTTTGTGCATGCTAAGTCATTTCAGTTGTGTCCAGTTTATGTCCCATTCCTGTTTATTCCAGTTTATGTCTCCTACACTGGCAGGGGGGTTCTTTACCACTAGTAGTTTTTGCCTTTACATTGACATGAATCAGCCATGGGTTTTCATGTGTTCCCCATCCTGAACCCCCTCCCACCTCCCTCCCCATCCCATCCCTCTGGGTCATCCCATTGCCCCAGCCCTGAGCATTTGTCTCATGCATCGAACCTGGAATGGTGTTCTGTTTCACATATGATAATATACACCTTTCAATGCTATTCTCCCAGAACGTCCCACCCTCACCTTCTCCCTCAGAGTCCATAAGACTGTTCTATGCATCTGTGTCTCTTATTCTGTCTCGCATATAAGGTTATCATTACCATCTTTCAAATTCCATATATATGCATTAGTATACTGTATTGGTGTTTTTCTTTCTGGCTTACTTCACTCTGTATAATGGGCTCCAGTTTCATCCATCTCAATAGAACCGATTCAAATGTATTTTTTTAATGGGCTGAGTAATAATTTTTGTGTAAGGTGTTAGGAAGTGTTCTAGTTTCATTCTTTTACAAGTGGTTGACCAGTTTTCCCAGCACCACTTGTTAAAGAGATTATCTTTTCTTCATTGTATATTCTTTCCTCCTTTGTCGAAGATAAGGTGTCCATAGGTGCGTGGGTTTATCTCTGGGCTTTCTATTTTGTTCCATTGATCTATATTTCTGTCTTTGTGCCAGTACCATACTGTCTTGATGACTGTGTCTTTGTAGTAGAGCCTGAAGTCAGGCAGGTTGATTCCTCCAGTTCCATTCTTCTTTCTCAAGATTGCTTTGGCTATTCGAGGTTTCTTATACTTCCATACAAATTGTGAAATGATTTGTTCTAGTTCTGTGAAAAATACCATTGGTAGCTTGATAGGGATTGCATTGAATCTATAGATTGCTTTGGGTAGTATACTCATTCTCACTATATTAATTCTTCCAATCCATGAACACGGTATATTTCTCCATCTGTTTGTGTCCTCTTTGATTTCTTTCATCAGTGTTTTATAGTTTTCTATATATAAGTCTTTTGTTTCTTTAGGTAGATATATTCCTAAGTATTTTATTCTTTTTGTTGCAATGGTGAATGGTATTGTTTCCTTAATTTCTCTTTCTGTTTTCTCATTATTGGAATATAGGAATGCAAGGGATTTCTGTGTGTTAATTTTATATCCTGCAACTTTACTATATTCATTGATTAGCTCTAGTAATTTTCTGGTAGAATCTTTAGGGTTTTCTATGTAGAGGATCATGTCATCTGCAAACAGTGAGAGTTTTACTTCTTCTTTTCCTATCTGGATTCCTTTTATTTCTTTTTCCGCTCTGATTGCTGTGGCCAAAACTTCCAAAACTATGTTGAATAGTAGTGGTGAAAGTGGGCATCCTTGCCTTGTTCCTGACTTTAGGGGAAATGCTTTCAATTTTTCACCATTGAGGATAATGTTTGCTGCGGGTTTGTCACATATAGCTTTTATTATGTTGAGGTATGTTCCTTCTATTCCTACTTTCTGGAGGGTTTTTTATCATAAATGGATGTTGAATTTTGTCAAAGGCTTTTTCTGCATCTATTGAGATAATCATATGGTTTTTATCTTTCAATTTGTTAATGTGGTGTATTACATTGATTGATTTGCGGATGTTAAAGAAACCTTGCGTTCCTGGGATAAAGCCCACTTGGTCATGATGTATAATATTTTTAATATGATGTTGGATTCTGTTTGCTAGAATTTTATTAAGGATTTTTGCATCTATGTTCATCAGTGATATTGGCCTGTAGTTTTCTTTTTTTGTGGCATCTTTGGTTTTGGAATTAGGGTGATGGTGGCCTCATAGAATGAGTTTGGAAGTTTATCATCTTCTGCAATTTTCTGGAAGAGTTTGAGTAGGATAGGTGTTAGCTCTTCTCTAAATTTTTGGTAGAATTCAGCTGTGAAGCCATCTGGTCCTGGGCTTTTGTTTGCTGGAAGATTTCTGATGACAGTTTTGATTTCCGTGCTTGTGATGGGTCTGTTAAGATCTTCTATTTCTTCCTGGTTCAGTTTTGGAAAGTTATACTTTTCTAAGAATTTGTCCATTTCTTCCAAGTTGTCCATTTTATTGGCATATAGCTGTTGGTAGTAGTCTCTTATGATCCTTTGTATTTCTGTGTAGTCTGTTGTGATCTCTCCATTTTCATTTCTAATTTTGTTGATCTGATTCTTCTCCCTTTGTTTCTTGATGAGTCTGGATAATGGCTTGTCAATTTTGTTTATCTTCTCGAAAAAGCAGCTTTTAGTTTTGTTGATTTTTGCCATGGTCTCTTTTGTTTCTTTTGCATTTATTTTTGCCCTAATTTTTAAGATTTCTTTCCTTCTACTAACCCTGGGGTTCTTCATTTCTTCCTTCTCTAGTTGCTTTAGGTGTCGAGTTAGTTTATTTATTTGATTTTTTTCTTGTTTCTTGAGGTACGCCTGTATTGCTATGAACCTTCCCCTTAGCATTGCTTTTACAGTGTCCCATAGGTTTTGGGTTGTTGTGTTTTCATTTTCATTCGTTTCTATGCATATTTTGATTTCTTTTTTGATTAATTGCTGAATATAAATTCTTGAAAATGAAATTGCTGGGCCAGAATTTACATATATTCTGAAAGATTTCCTACAAATTATAAATCACCATTCTAACAAGTCATACTTCCACTGGTAGAGCATAGAGGTGTATGTTTCTCTTCCTTTCCCCAAATTGCCAGTGTGATAAGGGGAAAGTTATATTTTTTAGGCTTAATGCATATGGCTCTGAATATTTTGTTGATAATTAAAAATATAATTGATAGTCATTTGTAGGTATTCTTTTGCAAATGAACTGTTTAAATTCAACACATTTTCTTTTCCATTATTGTGTTTGTCCTTTTCTTAATGATGCCCAAGATTTTTGAGATACTTTTTGTTTATACATGTTGGGTAATTTTCCAAGTTTAAAATGTTGTGATGGTTTTTGACATGCAGAAATTTTAAATATTTATAAAGCCAGATTTTACAATCTTTTCCTTTAAATACTATGTTTTTACATGTAAATCAAGCAAAACATTTTAAGATATTATACAAAAGAATATGTTTAAAGTTGTGTTCTTTAATAGGAAGAAAAGATTTATAGGGAAAAATAATTTAAATATTTGAGAATATGTGCTTTCTTAGTATTATAAAATCAAGTTCATGTAGCAATTTTTAAGTGTGTTGTATGGACTTTGGGGGATAGGGAGAAGGCTAGGGGGGAAGAAACATAATGAAAATTTAGAATATCTCTTTTTGCTTGGCACTTGGCTTGGTGCTTCAGATTGGTAAATGATTTAATTCTCAGACCAGCCCTATGAGATCATTAACCTACCTATTTTACAGTTTCCATTCATTTGACAAATATTTGTAGAGCTCAGTATCAATTTTTAAATATCCTTTCATAGGAAGTGAAAAAAATAAATCCAAAATAGTCTGTGCACAAAGAGGATTTATTTTATTATGAAAAAGTCTGACAGTAGTTCTAACTTCCATGGTAGCTTAACTGGGGTCCCTAACTGGTCTCTCATGAGTCATGTGCCTCTCCCTAAATCAATCACTGTGGTCAGGGGGTTGTGGTCAGTGGTCTTATTGGCATAGCATAGACAATGTTTCCCCTTTGGAAACTTGGAGTTGAGTAAGTTCTTCCCAAGTGCCTGTGCTGAGGCAGCAGCATGAACCCCAAGGCACAAAGATATGAAAACCTGAAACATTTGAAAAATTTACATGAACTGATAAGGTTATCATTTTGTGTGCCAGGGGGTGGCCCAAATTAAAAAAAAATCAGAACTCTATTCAGCATAAACTGGACTTAGATGGTAGATATTTCCATATCCATATTCTACACTGTAATTTGGACTGTGTTCTGAGGGCAATATCAAGGCCAGGAAGGGAACTGAAACTGCACAGATGAGACGCTAACCCAGCCAAAACTCAGATTGGGACTTGCGCCCACAAGTTGGGACTCAAACCTACTGTCTTTTGATTGAGATTGCACACCAGATTCCAGGACTTAAGGAAGCTCTGGTTCTTTATGTCAGTGCAGAAGGAATTTAGTGAGAGGCAAAGTGATAGGTAAGAAGTGGATTTATTTAGAGAGATACACTTCTATAGACAGAATGCAGTTCATCTCAAAAGGTGAGAGCAGCCATTTTAAATATGGCAAGTTAGTTTTTATGAGCTGGGTAATTTCATAGGCTATCAAGTGGATGGGTTGCTCCAACTGTTTTGGGAAAGGAGGGGATTTCCAGAAATTGAGCCGTTACCATCTTTGAGGGCTTTATGGTCAGCCTTGGAACTGTCTTGGCACCAGCTGTTGTGTCATTTGAGCATATTACAATGAGCATACAATGATGGCTAAACATCTACTGGAAGTCAAATCTTCTGCCATCTTGGGCCTAATTGGTTCTAACCAGTTATGTTGTCTCCTCAATGGCTATGCCATTCTTTTAAAAGTTGTGTCCTGTCTCCTTCCCTCTTGTTTTAGAACAAAAGGAGATTAAAAACAGAAAAGAATCAGGTAGAATAATACTCGAGAGAGCAGAGGGATGGGAGTTCAGAAAGGAGGGTAATAAGAATATTCTCAGTGAGGAAAGGGAAGTAGGAAAGAGTAGCATCCCTTGAGGCCAAGGGAAGGGAATATTTCAAGGAGCCAGAAGTCAACAATGTCAAATTCAGAACTGAGGTCAAATAACATCGGGTCTGAAAGATGTCCATTGGATTTGCAAATGAGAGAGATGAAACTAAGGAGTCACTAAGGGGCCAAAGAGCTCATTATCTAGAAGTAAGAGAGGTGATGGGCTAAAGGAATGAGAGTTTGTGATCTAGGGCAAACTGTAAAGCTCAAGATTTCAGAGTTACAGTTTTAATGGACAGTGAAGTAAAAATGCTTTAATCTAGAAGGTGAATGAGTGTTAAGGTGAGACATTGACTTCATAAATGTCATATGAAGACCGAGAAAGGTCTCAAATCCATAAAAGTGAGAGATGGCTGGGGATTTGTTAATAAGTTGGTGTGGAGAGATAGTTGAACCTCATAAAAGAAGGCCTTTCCTAAAGAAGAAAAATAAAGGCATGAAAGGGATGATAGGCAAGTTGAAGAATATTGACATTTCTCCCAGGCCTCATGGTTTGTGTGGAGCAAGAAAAGAAATGCTCCCCATCCAGAGAGGAAAGAAGGTGGGGATGGGAAAGCAAAGGATTTCACCATTTCTGAATGGCTAAATAAATATCTGGATATTTTTTTAACAAAATATAGTCACTGTGTAGTAAAGACTATATGATAAAGAATCTCTTGCCCAAAGAGAAGCTCTGGGGAGGTTATCTACTGGGTCCTAGTTATTGTTGTCCCTGATAGAGTGTCTTTGTTTGCCTGGGGGCCTTGTGTCACACTTGGATAATACAAACAATGTGATTTAGGGTGGAGGGCTGTCTACTCCTGCGTAGTCTTGGGGCGGCGGGCTGACCACTTGGTCTAGTCGGGGGTGGACCACTCTAGAAAGAACAACAATGTGACTTAAAATTGGGGCTCTGGAATGGCTCAGTCAACCAATTGAGATTAACTATGGGGGAAATGAGTCACATCATGCTTATATGATGAAACCCTAAAAAGCTAAAAACTCTGGACACAAAGGCTCAGATTGAGCTTCCCTGGTTTGGCTATGGCTGCTTTATGTATTTTACCAGTACTGCGAGAGCAACCTCTTTCTGTGACCCAAGGAGAAGAACAAAAGAAGCTCTGCCTATGGGCTTCACTCCTTTTCCTGGACTTCTGTCTTGTGTGCTTTTCCCTTGGTTGATTTTAACCTATATCCTTTCCCTATAATCAACCCTAATCCTGACAATAATGGCTTTCAGTGAGATTTCTTGTTCAGTCCTTCTGCTAATTTATTGAAAGCTGAGGGTTCAAACTTGGTTGTCAGAAGTGAGAGTGGGTCTTAGAGAAGATGCCCTCTAACTTTATGTATGGCCTAAACACCTTGCAGTGGGAAAATGTCTGCAGATATCACTTTCTTTGCTTTCCTTATAGAAATACAGTTTATGTTCTAGAGACATTGCATACTTTTAATATAATGCATTTATTAAATTCCTGTATCCCAATATTTTATCTATAATGGGTTTATGAGCTCATTCAGTAAATACCTGGTTGAATTTAAAACTGACAGTAATTAAGGAAAATTAGGAAGAATCCAATTTACATTTTTAACTGGTGTACATTTTACCAAATGTTTTTTTACAGAAGAGAAAAATACTTTATGTTATATTATTAAAACTTAGTTCAGTTCATTTCAGTCACTCAGTCCATGTTCGACTCTTTGCGACCCCATGGGACCGCAAGCACGCCAGGCTTCCCTGTCCATCACCAACTCCCGAAACCTACCCCAACTCATGTCCATTGAGTCAGTGACGCCATCCAACCATTAATCCTCTGTCGTCTCTCCTTCTCCTCCTGCCACCCAATCCTTCCCAGCATTAGGGTCTTTTTCCAATGAGTCAACTCTTCACATGAGGTGGCCAAAGTATTGGAGTTTCAGCTTCAACATCAGTCCTTCCAATGCCGAACACTCAGGACTGATCTCCTTTGGGAATGGACTGGTTGGATCTCCTTGCAGTCCCAAGGGGACTCTCAAGAGTCTTCTCCAACACCACAAGTTCAAAAAGCATCAATTCTTTGGGTGCTCAGTTCAGTTCAGTTTCAGTTGCTCAGTCGTGTCCGACTCTTTCGCGACCCCATGAATTGCAGCACGCCAGGCACTCTTCGTCCATCACCCAACTCCCGGAGTCTACCCAAACCAAAGTCCATCGAGTCGGTGATGACATCCAAACCAATCTCATCCTCTGTCGTCTCCTTCTCCTCCCGCCCCCGCCCCCAATCCTACCCAGCATTAGGGTCTTTTCCAATGAGTCAACCCTTCGCATGTGGTGGCCCAAAGTATTGGAGTTTCAGCTTCAAACATCAGACCTTGCCAATTGAACACCCAGGATTGATCTCTTTTAGGATGGATTTGATTGGATCCTCCTTGCATGTCTAAGGGAACTCTCAAAGTGTCTTCTCCCAACACCACAGTTCAAAAAGCATTATAGTCCCACTCTCACATCCATATATGGCTACTGGAAAAACCATAGCCTTGACTAGACTATGTTGGCAAAGTAACGCCTCTGCTTTTTAATATGCTGTCTAGGTTAGTCATAACTTTCCCTGCCAAGGAGTAAGCGTCTTTTAATTTTCATGGCTACAGTCACCATCTGCAGTGATTTTGGAGCCCAAAAAGATAAACGTCAGCCACTGTTTCCACTGTTTCCCCATCTATTTGAATAATTGAATAATTTTGGGCAAATCACATCGTTTCTTTGAGTTTGATCTATTTCTGTAAACACTGAGATAATTACCTTTCCCATACATTACTAATGAAAGATTGAGTATTAATAAAAGATGGATAGAAATGAGAGATGTTAGCTAAAAAATTTCTAGTCTACTATCTGGCACATAGTTTGTATTTCATAAATATTAACTGATAATAATGATAATATTCATAGAATTTTTATATGATCTCATGCTTTTACAAATTTCATTGACTTAAATATTGTTAAGTAGCTAACATTTCTGCAGCTCAGTTTTCCTTTTTTTAAGGACACTAATTCCACCTTTGTGCAAATTTGAGGTGAAGGCATTATAATAATATTCAGTCCAAAGATGTTTCACTTAGCAACTAGTTACCAATACCATACAAAACGATTTGCACTTCACATGAATATGGTTTTGTGAAAATATGATAGAATTAAACTACGTTATATTTTTTATCATTGAAAATCATGTATTTTAATAAAATGATTCCAATGTTTTTGTACATTGGCTGATGAATAACAATTTCTAGCTGACTTTTGATTACTATATAATATTAAAACTATATTTTTACAAAGTTCTGTCATTTGGCCACTAGCATGGACTTGTGATGATTAATATTGTTTTTTTCTAAAGCTTTTGTTTCCATTTTGATTTGCATCATTTAAGGCACATTCCTGAAATATTTATCAACACAATTCTTGACTAAAAAATTAAATCATTGTTGTAGAAAGTTTTCACCTTCTTGGTCAAATAAAGAATGCTTTCAAGTCAGTCATTTTTACAGTATGATTCTGTTGTGTGTGTGAATGGGTAGTGTGTGTGTGTCTGTGTGTGTGTGTAGCCAAACCTGCTACACACCTGTAAAATACAAGAGTGATTTTTACCAATCACATGGGTGGTTTCTTGGCCTTAGGAATAAGAATGGGTATTTTTTTTTTTTTAAAGTCGTAAGTCATGTAAAAGCAATCTTTCATCAAGTATTCAAAAACAGGCTGTCAAATTTCCATTCAGAGCAGCAAATCTGCAAGGAGGAAAACTTTCTTTTTGAACTGTTGCATTTCCAGAAGGAAATAAAGAGAAGCAGAGTCATTGCCCCCAGTTATTTTTACTTCTCTCCTTTCCTTAACCTCTCCTCTCTTCCACTCTTCAGCATAAGAGCTTTTATATCCTTAAGGATTTGGTGTGTCACTTTGGGATCTCTGTTACAAATTTTGGTGGGCGAAATCCGCAGGAGGTCAGAGCCACTTTTAAAGGCTAGGAGGAAGCTCAGGAAACCTGTTTCTATGGACACAGGACGCATAGCCAAGGGCCGTAAATCCGGCAGAAAACAATTACCAGAGCCCAGACGAGAGAAAAGAAGGTAGGTGCGGTTTGGGGGAGGCGGGGGGCGTTGGAAGTTTGGAGCTTATAATCTGTATGGAGATGGAAAGTGAAATAAAGAAAACACTTTATCTTAGGCCCCGTTTCTCTTCCCCAGCCGATATCAGAACTTTTCTTCCCCCAGGATCTGGCTGGGGAAGGGACTGGGCCCGAGGCAGTCCCTGTCACGCTGGTTGCGGAGTTGCTCCCAGCACGGTTTCCAGGCGAGTGTGGGACTCAGGTGGGAGGCAGGGCTTCAGGGGCTTCTCCCAGCTTCCTTGAAAGGACGGTTTGCCTTCTTCTGCACTTAATTTTAAGGAGTTTCCTCAACCACAGCATCTTTGATAATTTTGTTTTCCTATTAAAGGACCACAGGCAGTGGGTGTTGTTTGCGAAGGGGCTCCACTGATTTCAGGTACCCCTGAGCCATCTTCGCGCGGCCCTCCTGAGATGGAGGCTCCCAGGGATGGTGAGCTGGAGGACCGCATGAAGTGCGGGCGGGCTTCCAGGCATCATAATCGGTTGCATTTCAAACTTCGAAAAACAGTCAACCGGGTGTGGACGGTGTTTGGTTGGAGGTTGATTCACTCCAGCAATAATTGTGATGCGAATTTCTAATATGCCTCAATAAGGAGTCTTCCCTATCGTAATTCTTATTGGTTGCTCACAATGGCACTCCCCAGAGCTTTTTACACATTACTGTTAGAACATCTTTTGAATGTTTTTCGTTTAGAAGATTTACAATACCAACCTCAAAATTGGTGACAGGGCAAATTTTAGTAATGTTTGAAAAACATGGAGTTTCAATTCTTCTACCCTGCTCTTATAACACAAAGGGGACAAGGATAATGATATAGTATGGGATCTATGCGCAGAGTAACCAGGATTAATCTTTAAATCTTTCAATAATGATTTTTTTAAGTTCAGTTCTCATGATTTGTGGGCTGTGTTGGTTTTGCTAGAGCCTAGCCAACAATCTGCCAATACCAACCCATGTCATGGTCCAGGCGCTGGTTGGAAAATTAATTTCCAGACATGAGGGGCAGAATGAGAGGGACAAAATAATGTTTATTATTAGTGGGAGATGCTGTTAAGAAACCAGCGGGGCATCTCCAAGGGAGAAACAAGTTGAATGGGGGTCCTTAGTCCACTTTCATACCCAGGGTACAAGGAGTGGGATAGGGATCTTGCGGGTCATTTGCTTATTGGATGAGGAAAACATATAATGGGGGTGGGGGGGGGAAGAGTAAAGGCAAATACCTCCTCCCTATGGGGTAGGAGCCCTATGGGGGTAGGGAGCGGAGACAGGTTAGACTGTTCCGCTAAATAGTCTTACAACATGGGGGAGGGGAGGACAAATAAGGGTCTGGTTTTTTTCATTACTGCATTCGACAAGACCCTCCCTTGGTTATCTGCTCCTTCGTCCTTGTGTCACCACACCAACAGACAGTATGACTTGAACAACAGTAATTTATTTCCTCACATTCTGGAGACTAGAAGTTCAAGACCAAGGTGTGTCTGCAGGATTGGTTTCTTCTTAAGCTTCTGTCCTTGGCTTGCAGATGGACCCCTTTTCCCTGTCTCACCCCGATCTTCCGTTTGTATGCCTATATTTGGCATATGTCAGTGTCCTAAATCTCCTCTTCCTGTATGCCACCAGGCCCAGTGGATCAAAGGCCCACTCTAAATGACCTCATTTTTAACTTAAATTACTTTTTTAAAAATAGAGGTCCTCCCTCTAAAAAACAGCCACACTCTGAGATACTTGGGATTAGGATTTCAACACGCAGATTTGAAGGTGACACAATTCAGCCTGTAATATGAGTCAACATTTTAGACTAAAAAAAAAAAAAAAAAGAATTCTCTCCTTGTGTCTGTACTTGGAATGTGAGGTAAAATGAAATTTAGCCATTTATCTCAAAATGGAGCAAAACATAATTTACTTAACAAAGTGCTTTCCTTGGTGCTTAGTTCAGTGTTTAGTGGGTACTTCCCAGGTGTCGCTAGTGGTAAAGAACCTGTCAGCTAATGCAAAAAACTTAAGAGAGGTGGCGTTGGATCCTCCCCCCCCCCCCCCCCCCCCCCCCACCCACCCCCCCCCCCCCCCCCCCCCCCCCCCCCCCCCCCCCCCCCCCCCCCCCCCCCCCCCTCCCCCCCCCCCCCCCCCCCCCCCCCCCCCCCCCCCCCCCCCCCCCCCCCCCCCCCCCCCCCCCAGAGGTCAGGAATAGTCCCTGGAGGAAGGGCATGGGCTAAAACCCACTCACTCTCAGTATTATTTGCCTGGAGAGTCCCCATGGGACAGAGGAAGCCCCCCGCAGGCTACAGACCATAGGGGCCACAAAGAGCCTAGGGACAGACTGAAGCAACTTAGCATAATATGCACAGTGTTTAGTGGGCAAGTGTGAGATGTTATACAGGTACAAGTATAAGAGGTCTTTCCTGCAAGAAGTGTGCATGAACATATGACCTGATGAAGCCAGATAAAGGAGTAAATAATAACAATTGTTTAAGATTTGAGGCTCCATTTTCTGGATAGTTGGCTCAGTCGAGCTCTTTAGTTTTACGAGCTTAAAGCCACTTAGTCAGTTTTCTTTAGTTTTTCCTTTTTAGTAGGAGATGTTTACAAAATCAACTTGCTGAGAACGATTTCTTAGCAGAAACCTATTATATTGGCAGCACTGGGCCTTTTTG
>JAGTYA010001265.1:0-12556 GCA_024291935.2 Okapia johnstoni | reverse complement strand
ATTTTGTCTTAAAAAATTTTTAACAGATAATTTTTTTAGAGCAATTTTTAAGTTTAAGTTACAGAAAAATTGAGAAGCGGGTACAAGATTTCCCCTTTTTCTTTAGGTGGCCCAGTGGTAAAGAATCTGATGAACGCGGAAGATCTGGTTTGACCCTTAGGTCGGGAAAAATCCCCTGGGAAAAAAAGGGCAATCCATCCCAGTATTTTTGCTTGGAAAATCCCCCCAAAACAGAAAAAACCTGGGGCTCAGCCCATGGGGTCACAAAGACACAACTGAAGATTGAGACACACACAGATTTCTCTACACTCCCTCCCCTCTTTTCTTTTCCCCTGAAGAGGAAGAACCTATTTTGGTTACAACGATGATCTGCATTGATGATTACAGCACCAATTTGACATTTTAACATGTTTTCACTCTTGGTGTTATAATTGGATTGGAAAATATATGACCTGTTTTTTTAAGGGATAGGTATTTTTGTTACCGAAAAAGTCCTGAAAATACCTTCTATAAACAGATGCACAAACGTGTCACAGATTTAAAGGAAAAACTTGAACAATGAGGGGAAAGAGAGACTAAAACTATGTCAAGTAGAAGTTTAGAGATAAAAAGTTAGTTTATCTTTAAAAAAGTGCAGAGGGGATCCAAGCAGAAAAAAATTTTGAAAAATAGAAGGTCATGGATTTAAATACAAAAAAAATACAACTACCCAAACCAAAACAAAAAAAATGTCAATGGAAAAAAATTGAGACTTTTTAAAATGGTTTAAATAATGCAACTGGAGTCAAAAAAAGCAGGGAGAGAGGGGAGTATTTTCCCCGGGTGCCCCTATAGTAAAGGGGTCTTGTAAAGGGGTTGTTGGGGGGTCTTTTTCAGTAACAAATGATCCCGTTGCTGTGCCCCTTAAAACTTTAGAAAACAAATTGCCTTCATAAGTGTCTCCTTGAAAGCCCGTCACCGGGTCTGAGATGATGGAGGGAGGCATATACACTCAAGTTCTCCCCCCCAAAAAAATTTTTGTTGACTTTTATTCAACTTTTTTTTGTCTTTGGGGGTTGAAAATTTTGAACCTGTTTTTAACTCTTCATTATAATTCCAACACGGAGTGCCCGCGCTTCTTTTGGAATATGGGGTATCACAACCCCTTTTTTTGTTCTAAGCTTTTTGGTCTTTTCAAAATTTTAATTTTATACGCTTTTTGGTAAATTTTTTAACATTTTTCATCCCCAGATTTAAGAATTTTTGCTAACTTAAATCAGCACTTTTAAGTTTTTAGGTTACCATTATTGATGCTGCAAATGTGCTTTGAGATTTTCAAATGAAATGTGATTAAAGCAAATGGTAATAATTGTTGAGCTTTTGTCTTACATAAAAATTCCAAATAACCAACTGACCAATCTCTCCGAATATATGGTGTTTTCAGGGTTTGAAAAAGCTAAAATTACCTGTGATCTTTGATTTCAACTTTTATCACGGGAACATTGTTCCTAGATCACTTCTTTGCCGGGAATAACTTTCCTCAATTTTTTTCCCCATTTTTTCAATATTGCTCCTTTGAATTTTAAATATGGGATAGTCTGCATTTCACACATGAAAATCTAGGCATTGGTTTTCTTAAGATACGGAGATCCAATATACTATTGGTATTGCCCCTATTCCACAAGGGAAAATATCGGCACCACTGTTGCTTCATGAAATATGGAATTCTTTGCATTTCTCATACATATATCAAGACAACGATTTTCCGCCATGAAATATGGAATTCCCTATATTTCCTATATCAAAATCTAGGCGCTAATGCTCCTTCATGGAAGTTGGACTTTGGTATAGTTCACATTTGTAGATCAGAATGGAGATTTTCCTATAAGAAATATGGAAATCGCTATATTTAGTATGAACCAGTGGTTCCCCATGTACTGCCACGTGTTCCCTGTTTGCATTTGTGTCCCTGTCCCTCACACGTGTGTGCTTGTGTTGCATGTGTGTGTGCATGGGTCCTGCCCACTGCAGACACAGAGAGACTCTGCAAATCTGCAGTTACATCAAGAGGCATAAACAAGCTAACAATTCCTGCTGTGTTGTGTGTTTGTATCAGTAAGCAGTGGTGGGGGGTTTGAAGAGTCACCCAGAGGAAATAAATCAAGTGATGTGGGGATTTAAAACCACCGTCTGTGGACCCCTCAGTCTGTGGTGCATTGGCTACCCTATGGAAATGCTGGACGAGGCTAGGGCAGGACCCCTGGTTTTGAGGAGGCCAGGGTCCTTCAGACAAAGGAAGAGACTGGAAGGAGGAGGATTGGAATGAGAGCCGGCTTCACTGCAGATTGTTCCACACTTGTGAGAAGGCGATCTGGGCAAGTCCTAGGCTAGTGCTGCCTAGGATCAACCTGTCAGCACACTCCCTCTCCAAGTGTGTTCCATCTTGGCACCATGCGAGACAAATGACATGCTAATAACTTCACAAGACTACTTCTGAAACTCTGGCAGAGGACGACAGACATCAAGAAAGTCTAGCGCATATATCTTCAGAATGATGTAGAAGAGATTTATAAAAGATAAAAAGAAGAGACTAAAGAGTTGGGGACGGAGAGGACCCATCCCGGGGGAAAAGGTGTCCGTAAAAGAGGAGTAAATTTCTAAGCACCAGTAAAACCCTCTCATGGGCGGGTTTTGGGGGAAGATTCGAACGAAAATTTTTTTTCCCTTTTTTTCGGGAGGGCAAACATTACACGGGAGACACAATAAAATAAAGCCACTGATTACGTGCCTAAAGGCATCTTCCAGTAAAGAAGAACCAAGACGGCGCCCCAATCCGCCACCAGCAAGTGGGGGGTTGAACGGGGAGGAGCGGGCGGCACTGCTTGGGGGTATAAGGACTGGGCGAATGCCCTGAGGGCAATCGGATGGTAGCTAACGTTGAGATAGTGACTAAACTGTGGGACAGCCAGAGAGAGAGAATATCCCACGAAAGTCCCAAAGCTAAGGCACTGCTGGCCGCTCACAGAACAAAGGACTGAGCGATGACAGGGGAAGAGCTAGCCGGCTGCGGTCCGCACCATCCCCGCCGGGAGACAGCGGGCAGGCGGGACCAGCCAGAGCCGAAAGGGGTCAAACTCGGCTCCAGAGAGGGCACCCCTACCAAACTGCGAACAGGCTCCCGGTTTCTAAGGCAAAAGACTGCCTGAGATCCGGGTGGGTCTACAGCCGCGGGAGGGTCGCAAGCCAGAGAACCAGCTCCCAGAACAGACACAAAGCACACCGAAGCCGGAGACGGGGCACCCGTAAACCGAGGCGGGGACAGGGAGGTGATAAGCCGCACCGCCCCGACAGGGGAGAGTAGCGCTCGCCAAACTCTGGTGCCTTGCTGCTACCGACCGGGAACCGGCGAGCAAACCGACGGCCCAACCGAGTCTGCGCCCTTTGTTGGAGTACCCCGGGAAGCGCGCCCGCCCGAGACCGAGGCGGGAGACCAGGAGGGTGATAAGTCGCACCTATTACCGAAGCCTTCGCGCCCAGGTTAACAGGGAGAGTGCGCGCATAAACGGACATCGCGAGCCAAACATTGCCGGCTCCCTGAGCGCATCCCGACCCCGGGGAACGGCAGCAATACCCGAACCCAACCGATGGTCCGCGCCTTGTGGAGTATCCATGGGAAGCGCTGCACCGTAAACCGAGGCCGGGACCACTGAAGGCGTTATGTAGCCGCATTGCCCCAAAAACTGGGGAGAGTGCACACTCGCATACTCTCCCGGCTGCCTGAAAGCTGCTCCGGACCAGGAGACAGGCACGTCGGCCAAACCGCCGGTCCAACTGCGAGTCTGGCGCCTTGGTGAAGTTACCCGGAACCTGAAACTTACAGATGCTTATACCTGGATGTTGCGAGGGACGCATATCAGGGCCCACCCCCCGGCAGAGTAACCTGGTAGCCTGAGCAGGGGTGGAACGGGGAAACAGCAACTCATGCCTGTGACGAGTGTGGGTCGAAACCAGTGTGGTCCGGAGACACCAACGAGCTCTCCACACCACACACCAGTGCGATTACTTGGTTGCAGTGGGTCCTCTCTCCTCACAGCAGGATCTGAACAATGATTACCATAAGAGACCACCTCCACCCCCTTGTGCGCAGGGCCGGAAAGATTAGTACACTGAAGAGACCTCCAAACAAAAAAAAGCCCAATAAACAGAGGGAAGCGCGTTGGGGAAGGGACAGGCCAACAGATTAAAAATCCTCTGTAGTTAACTCACTCTTTGACTGCATTTGAAAGGGGCCTATAGATCTTGAAAAGTATAAGCAGGAACAAGGATTTTATCTGAAACTGATAGAAGACCCCACACGGCTCACAACTGCTCCCACAGAGAAAGTCCGGGATATATATTTTTTTAATTATTATCATTTTATTTATAGTATTTTTTTATTATTTTTTGTATTTTTTTTCGTTCTTCTTTTCTTTCTTTAAGACCTCTATTACACTTTAATTTTCATTTTCATAACCACCACTACCTTGAAAAAAAAAAAAAACCTATTTTTAAAACAAACTGCGGTAGGGGATTCATATTATCTTCTTTGTGTTTCGTTTTTTTTTTTTAATTTTATTTTATTATTTTATTTTTTTTACTGTTTTCCACTTTTTTCTTTTTTTTACTGTCTTTAAATTGTTTTACTGTCTTTTTTTCTTTTTATACTGTTTTCTTTTTTCTTGTTTTATTATATTGTAATGATTTATAAGAGTCCTAACCTCTACTCTAGATTTTTAATCTTTGTTTTTACATATTTGATTTTATCAATTTTGTGCATGAGATTTAAGAATACAATCTTTAGTACCCATTTTTACTCAAGAGTGTGATTACTGGCCTGATTATCTCTCTCCTCTATTGACGCTCTTTCCTTCTCCCCAGGGAACCTCTATCTCCCACCCTCCTCCTTCTCTTCTCAACCCAATCGCTGTGAATCTCTGAGGGTGGTTCTGGGTACTCGGGAGAACAAATTCGGGAACAGAATACTGGCCAGATCTTCGTCTCTTCCCCGTTATTTGATTCCTCCCTTTTCTAACTCGCCTCCTCACTACTCTATTGCCTTCCTCCCCCCTCTCTATGTATCTCTGTGAACCTCTCTGAGGGCCTCCAGGACTGTGGAGAGCACCGATGGGAAGTGCTTAACTGGATTAGACTTGCTCTCCCCACGTTTGAGTCCCCCCTCCTCTCCTCACTGGTCACCTCAACTCCCCTCCCCTTCACCTCTCCATGTAATCAGTTGAACCTTCTCTGGGTATCCCTCCACTGTGGAGAATCTTTTCACCATTAACCTAAAAGATTGTAATATTGATGCTGTATGGATGGAGTAGTCAGCTTGAGCTACTGCAAGAATAAGACACTGAAAGCCAGAGGAAACATAAAGTTAATAAGAGATCTTCCAAAAGCCTCCAAATATACACTGGAAACCAAGCTCCACCCATGAGCCAATAAAAAAGTTCCAGAGCAAGACATACCCACGCAAAACTTCTCCAGCAACGCAGGAAACATAGCCCTGAGCATCAATATACAGGCTGCCCAGAGGCACATACCAAAATCCATAGAACTCATCTCAAAACTCAATAAACTGGACACTCCATTGCACTCCTAGAGAGAAAGAATCCAGCTCCACCCACGCACCAGAACACCGACACAAGCTCCCCCAACCAAGGAAACCTTGACAAGCCACCCATCCAACCCCACCCACAGGGAGGAACCTCCCAATAATAAAGAGGAACTTCAAACTACCAGAATACAGAAAGGCCACGCCCTAAACACAGCAATCTAAACAAGATGGAAAAGGCAGAGAAATACTCAGCAAGTAAAGGAAAAATGAGAAATGCCCACGACCAAAACCAAAAGGAGGAAAAGATAGGGGAGATAGGGAAATCTATCTGAAAAAGAATTTAGAATAATTGATAGTAAAAATTAGATCCAAAATCTTGAAAATAAAATGGAGTTACAGAATAAAAAGTCCTGGAGACAAGGATTGAGAAGATGCAAGGAATGTTTACAAGGAACACTAGAAGAAATAAAAAGGAGTCAATATATTTTGAAAAAATGAAATAAAGGAGACTAAAAGACCACGCTGGAGGGAACCAACAGTAGAATAACGGAGCAGAAGATAGGATAAGGTGAGGGGTAGAAGATTAGAATTGGTGGAAATAAACGAAGCAGAGAGGAAAAAAGAAAAAAGAATCAAAAGAAATGAGGAAAAATCTCAGGGGGGGGGACCTCTGGGAACATGAAACGCCCCAACATTCGAATCATAGGAGTCCCAGAAGAAGAAGATAAAAGGAAAGGCCCATGAAAAGATACTCGAGGAGATAATAGTTGAAAATTTCCCCCTAAAATGAGGAAGGAAATTAGTCACAGAAGTCCAAGAAACCCAGAGAGTCCAAAAGGGATAAACCCCAATATGATGAAACAACCCCAAGACACATATTAATCAAATAACAAAGATCAAACACAAAAGGAACACAAATTATTAAACACTTCAGGCAAGGGAAAAAAAACAACAAATAACACACACAAGGGATGTAATCCCCCTGCAAGGATAACAGTGATCTTTCAATAGAAACTTGCTTCAGGCTCAGACATAGGGGCCATGGCAGGACATACTTTAAAGTAATTTGAAAGAGAAAAATACTAACCCAGATTACTGTACCCGGCAAGGATCTCACTATTCAGATATGAAGGAGAATTCAAAAGCTTTACAGACAAGCAAGAACTGAGGGGAATTCAGCACCACCCAAACCAGCTCTCCAAACAAATGCTAAAGGATCTTCTCAAAACAGGAAACACAGAAAGAAGTTTTAAACACGAACTTAAAAACTGACAAAGTAAATTGGCAACGGGACCATACTTTATCAATAATCTGACCTTAAATGTAAATGGGTTGAAAATGCCCCAACCAAAAGATCAAAGAGTGGCTGAGTGGATACAAAAACAAGACCCCTACATATGCTGTGCTACAAGAGACCCACCTCAAAAATAGGGACACATACCTGTTTCTGAAAGTGAAGGGATGGAAAAAATATTTTCATGCAAATGGAGACCAAGAATAGAAAGCAGGAGTCGCAACATAATGATCAAAGGGTCAATCCAAGAAGAAGATGTAACACATTTATAAATATATATGCACCCAACATAGGAGCACCACAATATATAAGGCAAATACTAACAAGTATGAAAGGGGAAGTTAACAATAACACAATAATAGTGGGAGACTTTAACACTCCACTCACACCTATGGATAGATCAACAAAACAGAAAATTAACAAGGAAACACAAACTTTAAATGATACTATAGACAAATTAGATTTTAATCGATATTTTCAGGACTTTCCACCCCAAAAACAAGCAATTTCACCTTTTTCTCAAGTGCACATGGAACTTTCTCCAGGATAGATCACATCCTGGGCCATAAATCTAGCCTTGGTAAATTCCAAAAAATTGAAAATCATCCCAGCCATCTTCTCTGACCACAATGCAGTAAGATTAGACCTCAATTACAGGAAAAAAACTATTAAAAATTCCAACATATGGAGGCTAAACAACACGCTTCTGAATAAACCAACAAATCACAGAAGAAATCAAAAAAAGAAATCAAAATATGCATAGAAACGAATGAAAAAATGAAAACACAACAACCAAAAACCTATGGGACACTGTAAAAGCAATGCTAAGGGGAAGGTTCATAGCAATACAGGCGTACCTCAAGAAACAAGAAAAAACTCAAATAAATAAACTAACTCTACACCTAAAGCAACTAGAGAAGGAAGAAATGAAGAACCCCAGGGTTAGTAGAAGGAAAGAAATCTTAAAAATTAGGGCAGAAATAAATGCAAAAGAAACAAAAGAGACCATAGCAAAAATCAACAAAAACTAAAAGTTGGTTTTTCGAGAAGATAAACAAAATTGACAAGCCATTAGCCAGACTCATCAAGAAACAAAGGGAGAAGAATCAGATCAACAAAATTAGAAATGAAAATGGAGAGATCACAACAGACTACACAGAAATACAAAGGATCATAAGAGACTACTACCAACAGCTATATGCCAATAAAATGGACAACTTGGAAGAAATGGACAAATTCTTAGAAAAGTATAACTTTCCAAAATTGAACCAGGAAGAAATAGAAGATCTTAACAGACCCATCACAAGCACGGAAATCGAAACTGTAATCAGAAATCTTCCAGCAAACAAAAGCCCAGGACCAGACGGCTTCACAGCGGAATTCTACCAAAAATTTAGAGAAGAGCTAACACCTATCCTACTCAAACTCTTCCAGAGAATTGCAGAAGATGGTAAACTTCCAAACTCATTCTATGAGGCCACCATCACCCTAATTCCAAAACCAGACAAAGATGTCACAAAAAAAGAAAAAAACTACAGGCCAATATCACTGATGAACATAGATGCAAAAATCCTTAATAAAATTCTAGCAAACAGAATCCAACATCATATTAAAAAGATCATACATCATGACCAAGTGGGCTTTATCCCAGGAATGCAAGGTTTCTTTAACATCCGCAAATCAATCAATGTAATTCACCACATTAACAAATTGAAAGATAAGAACAATATGATTATCTCAATAGATGCAGAAAAAGCCTTTGACAAAATTCAACATCCATTTATGATAAAAAACTCTCCAGAAAGCAGGAATAGAAAGAAACATACCTCAACATAATAAAAAAATATATGACAAACCCACAGCAAACATTATCCTCAATGGTGAAAAAAACTGAAAGCATTTCCCCTAAAAGTCAGGAACAAGGCAAGGATGCCCACTTTCACCACTACTATTCAACATAGTTTTGGAAGTTTTGGCCACAGCAATCAGAGCGGAAAAAGAAATAAAAGGAATACAGATAGGAAAAGAAGAAGTAAAACTCTCACTGTTTGCAGATGACATGATCCTCTACATAGAAAACCCTAAAGATTCTACCAGAAAACTACTAGAGCTAATCAATGAATATAGTAATGTTGCAGGATACAAAATTAACACACAGAAATCCCTTGCATTCCTATACACCAATAATGAGAAAACAGAAAGAGAAATTAAGGAAACAATACCATTCACCATTGCAACAAAAAGAATAAAATACTTAGGAATATTTCTACCTAAAGAAACAAAAGACTTATATATAGAAAACTATAAAACACTGATGAAAGAAATCAAAGAGGACACAAACAGATGGAGAAATATACCGTGTTCATGGATTGGAAGAATTAATATAGTGAAAATGAGTATACTACCCAAAGCAATCTACAGATTCAATGCAAT
This sequence comes from Okapia johnstoni, assembly GCA_024291935.2. Lineage (NCBI taxonomy): Eukaryota > Metazoa > Chordata > Mammalia > Artiodactyla > Giraffidae > Okapia > Okapia johnstoni. Next base: position 3,254 of record JAGTYA010001265.1, on the reverse strand, counting down.
CCCTATCAAACTACCAATGATATTTTTCACAGAACTAGAACAAATCATTTCACAATTTGTATGGAAGTATAAGAAAACCTCGAATAGCCAAAGCAATCTTGAGAAAGAAGAATGGAACTGGAGGAATCAACCTGCCTGACTTCAAGCTCTACTACAAAGCCACAGTCATCAAGACAGTGTGGTACTGGCACAAGGATAGAAATATAGATCAATGGAACAAAATAGAAAGCCCAGAGATAAAACCCACGCACCTATGGGCACCTTATCTTCGACAAAGGAGGCAAGAGTATACAATGGAGAAAAGACAATCTCTTTAACAAGTGGTGCTGGGAAAACTGGTCAACCACTTGTAAAAGAATGAAAACTAGAACACTTTCCTAACACCATACACAAAAATAAACTCAAAATGGATTAAAGATCTAAATGTAAGACCAGAAACTATAAAACTCCTAGAGGAAAACATAGGCAAAAACACTCTCCGACATAAATCACAGCAGGATCCTCCATGACCCACCCCCCAGAATATTGGAAATAAAAAGCAAAAATAAACAAATGGGACCTAATCAAAATTAAAAGCTTTTGCACAACAAAGGAAACTATAAGCAAGGTGAAAAGACAGCCTTCAGAATGGGAGAAAATAATAGCAAACGAAGCAACAGACAAACAATTAATCTCAAAAATATACAAGCAACTCCTGCAGCTGAATTCCAGAAAAATAAACGACCCAATCAAAAAATGGGCCAAAGAACTAAACAGACATTTCTCCAAAGAAGACATACAGATGGCTAACAAACACATGAAAAGATGCTCAACATCACTCATTATTAGAGAAATGCAAATCAAAACCACAATGAGGTACCATTACACACCAGTCAGAATGGCCGCTATCCAAAAGTCTACAAGCAATAAATGCTGGAGAGGGTGTGGAGAAAAGGGAACCCTCTTACACTGTTGGTGGGAATGCAAACTAGTACAGCCACTATGGAGAACAGTGTGGAGATTCCTTAAAAAACTGGAAATAGAACTGCCATATGACCCAGCAATCCCACTGCTAGGCATATACACACCGAGGAAACCAGAATTGAAAGAGAGACGCGTGTACCCCAATGTTCATCGCAGCACTGTTTACAATAGCCAGGACATGGAAGCAACCTAGATGTCCATCGGCAGACGAATGGATAAGGAAGCTGTGGTACATATACACAATGGAATATTACTCAGCCATTAAAAAGAATACATTTGAATCCGTTCTATTGAGATGGATGAAACTGGAGCCCATTATACAGAGTGAAGTGAGCCAGAAAGAAAAGCACCAATACAGTATACTAATGCATGTATATGGAATTTGAAAGATGGTAATGGTAACCCTATATGTGAGACAGAATAAGAGACACAGATGCATAGAACAGTCCTGTGGACTCTGAGGGAGAAGGTGAGGGTTGGACGTTCTGGGACAATAACATTGAAACATGTATATATTTGTCATATGTGAAGCAGAACACCATTCCGACGGATGCTCAGGGATGGAGCGTTGGGATGACCCAGAGGGATGGGAGGGGGAGGGAGGTGGGAGGAGGGTTTGGGAGGGGGAAGCACATGTGAATCCCATGGCTGATTCATGTCGATGTATGGCAAAAACTACTACAATATTGTAAAGTAATTAGCCCCCAACTAAAATAAAAAAAAAAAAATAAATAATAAAAATAAAAAAAAAAAAAAAAAAAGATATAATTATTGCTTTAGCTACTGTAGATGGTCTCTACTACCTCCTTGCTGGGAAAATGAAAAAATTATTAAACTATGTCTTTTCTTTAATTTCTTTTTCTTTTTTGCTTTTTCACTCATTTTATGATTTTGTAGTCTTTTTAGGTTAATTCCATAGTGTAAGTCCTAAAAGTTATTTTCTAAATATATATGTGTTAATCTTGTTTGTACAGATTACTTAACAAACTTTAATGGCTACTGTTGACTCTCTGCCAAAGGAATGTTGAGGAAAACATCATTTAAAACAATTTTAAATTATTTCGTTTTTATTTTTCTTCCTAATATCTAAAATATGATTATTTATTTTTTATGTTTTTAAAGTTTAACTTTTAACTTGTTAATATATATTCTGACACAGTTTTTTAGGTACAGTGTTTTAAAAGTAGTAAAACTTCAGTGTTTCCATTGTCCTTTTTATCAGCATAGCCTTCTTCTTTATTATTTTTAGTTGCCTCAATTCAAATAGATCTTATTAAAATTTGACAGTTGTGCTTGCTATATTCCTTGGAGATCTTTCAATATTTATATTTGAGAATGTTTGCCTGCCAGCTTTGTTTATTAAATGATAGTTATATTATATTGAGTCAAACCTTATGTTGGACACTGTGGATATTGTTTCATTTTCTCTTGGTTCTGGATGCTTCTGTGAAGGAAGACTCATAAATACTGTCTGATTTTCCTCGTCTATGTAAGAAATCTTTCCTCTGCCAAGATGCTTGAAAGATTATTTACTTTTTCTTTAAATTTTAATATTAATCAGGAGTATCTGGGTGGTCAATTTCACTATGTCATTGTTTTCTCAAACTTGATGCCTCTTTTAATCTGCAGATTCAGTTCTTTTATATTTACAAATTAGATTTCTTTTATATATTTTGAAATATATTTTGTGTTCTTTTTCTGTTTTTTTAGTGTCATATATTTTTATAAAATATAGTTATAACATTTTATAAAATTAATTGTACCAAGTGACTTTAATTTTTATCTGGACCTTCATTTCTATTGTGGGGTATGAAAAATAAAACTCTACCTTCCTTGGTTCTTTTGGCTGCTCTAAGCATTAAATTGATGAAAGGCAGATTAAGAGAAGAAAAAGGGAAGGGGGGAAGTTTAATAACCGCATCTTCCCTGCATACAAAGGAGAGACCCAGAAAAAACTGAATCACTCCTTAAATGCTGAAGCCCTTACTTTAAATTTCATTATTCAGCAAATACAGAAAGAGTATTGGAATAATGATTTGGGACTGCAAAAGGAAGAAAGGCAATCCACAGAAAAGATATTAAAGGGCAAATATTTTTGGGGGCAAGTATTTGCTGAGCCATAGAAAAAAATAGGACATAGAGAGGAATTTTAAAAAACAGACTTTGGGTTAGTTCCTCCTTGTCTACCACCTAGCTAGTTCGTGCTATTATAGCTTCTTGATGTAATTTTTTTTCCTAAAGTTTTTTTCCCCAAAAATTTTTTTTTTAAATTTGGGAAAAAGTAAAAAATC
>JAGTYA010001264.1:0-12562 GCA_024291935.2 Okapia johnstoni | reverse complement strand
ATACCTGGAAAGTCAGTGAAAGAGGCCACAGTGCCTAGGCTCCAAAGCCCAGGTAAGGCTTCGACAGTGCCCTGGAACGTGAAGGCACCCTCCCACAGCGCTTTTTTCCCCATGTCTGCTCTGTAGCAGAGAGCTCTGGAGACTAGGTCTGTTCTGACTGGGAAACTGAGGCCCTGGGAGCAGAGCCATTGTTCTGGCGTCTTCACAGCCAAACACCTCTTGCACCAGGGAAGACTGAATAAGCAGTCCCTTGGGCTACCTTTTTTGACTCTAAGGAAGAGACCCTGCAAGGCTGCATCTGGCTGAAAATCACAAGGGGCTGGGAAGTGATACCTGGAAAGTCAGTGAAAGAGGCCACAGTGCCTAGGCTCCAAAGCCCAGGTAAGGCTTCGACAGTGCCCTGGAACCTGAAGGAACCCTCCTCAGAGCTTTTTCCCCATGTCTGCTCTGTAGCAGAGAGCTCTGGAGACTAGGTCTGCTGTGACTGGGAAACTGAGGCCCTGGGAGCAGAGCCATTGTTCTGGCGTCTTCACAGCCAAACACCTCTTGCACCAGGGAAGACTGAATAAGCAGTCCCTTGGGCTACCTTTTTTGACTCTAAGGAAGAGACCCTGCAAGGCTGCATCTGGCTGAAAATCACAAGGGGCTGGGAAGTGATACCTGGAAAGTCAGTGAAAGAGGCCACAGTGCCTAGGGCTCCAAAGCCCAGGTAAGGCTTCGACAGTGCCCTGGAGCCGTGAAGGCACCCTCCACAGCGCTTTTTCCCCATGTCTGCTCTGTAGCAGAGAGCTCTGGAGACTAGGTCTGTTCTGACTGGGAAAAACTGAGGCCCTGGGAGCAGAGCCATTGTTCTGGCGTCGTCTTCACAGCCAAACACCTCTTGCACCAGGGAAGACTGAATAAGCAGTCCCTTGGGCTACCTTTTTTGACTCTAAGGAAGAGACCCTGCAAGGCTGCATCTGGCTGAAAATCACAAGGGGCTGGGAAGTGATACCTGAAAAGTCAGTGAAAGAGGCCACAGTGCCTAGGCTCCAAAGCCCAGGTAAGGCTTCGACAGTGCCCTGGAACGTGAAGGCACCCTCCTCAGAGCTATTTCCCCATGTCTGCTCTGTAGCAGAGAGCTCTGGAGACTAGGTCTGTTCTGACTGGGAAACTGAGGCCCTGGGAGCAGAGCCATTGTTCTGGCGTCTTCACAGCCAAACACCTCTTGCACCAGGGAAGACTGAATAAGCAGTCCCTTGGGCTACCTTTTTTGACTCTAAGGAAGAGACCCTGCAAGGCTGCATCTGGCTGAAAATCACAAGGGGCTGGGAAGTGTGATACCTGGAAAGTCAGTGAAAGAGGCCACAGTGCCTAGGCTCCAAAGCCCAGGTAAGGCTTCCCCAGTGCCCTGGAACGTGAAGGAACCCTCCTCAGCGCTATTTCCCCCATGTCTGCTCTGTAGCAGAGAGCTCTGGGAGACTAGGTCTGTTCTGACTGGGAAAACTGAGGCCCTGGGAGCAGAGCCATTGTTCTGGCGTCTTCACAGCCAAACACCTCTTGCACCAGGGAAGACTGAATAAGCAGTCCCTTGGGCTACCTTTTTTGACTCTAAGGAAGAGACCCTGCAAGGCTGCATCTGGCTGAAAAATCACAAGGGGCTGGGAAGTGATACCTGGAAAGTCAGTGAAAGAGGCCACAGTGCCTAGGCTCCAAAGCCCAGGTAAGGCTTCGACAGTGCCCTGGAACGTGAAGGCAACCCTCCACAGCGCTTTTTCCCCATGTCTGCTCTGTAGCAGAGAGCTCTGGAGACTAGGTCTGTTCTGACTGGGAAACTGAGGCCCTGGGAGCAGAGCCATTGTTCTGGCGTCTTCACAGCCAAACACCTCTTGCACCAGGGAAGACTGAAATAAGCAGTCCCTTGGGCTACCTTTTTTGACTCTAAGGAAGAGACCCTGCAAGGCTGCATCTGGCTGAAAATCACAAGGGGCTGGGAAGTGATACCTGGAAAGTCAGTGAAAGAGGCCACAGTGCCTAGGCTCCAAAGCCCAGGTAAGGCTTCGACAGTGCCCTGGGACGTGAAGGCACCCTCCTCAGCGCTTTTTCCCCATGTCTGCTCTGTAGCAGAGAGCTCTGGAGACTAGGTCTGTTCTGACTGGGAAAACTGAGGCCCTGGGAGCAGAGCCCATTGTTCTGGCGTCTTCACAGCCAAACACCTCTTGCACCAGGGAAAGACTGAATAAGCAGTCCCTTGGGCTACCTTTTTTGACTCTAAGGAAGAGACCCTGCAAGGCTGCATCTGGCTGAAAATCACAAGGGGCTGGGAAGTGATACCTGGAAAGTCAGTCAAAGAAAGAGGCCACAGTGCCTAGGCTCCAAAGCCCAGGTAAGGGCTTCGACAGTGCCCTGGAACGTGAAGGCACCCTCCACAGAGCGCTTTTTTTTTCCCCATGTCTGCTCTGTAGCAGAGAGCTCTGGAGACTAGGTCTGTTCTGACTGGGAAACTGAGGCCCTGGGAGCAGAGCCATTGTTCTGGCGTCTTCACAGCCAAACACCTCTTGCACCAGGGAAGACTGAATAAGCAGTCCCTTGGGCTACCTTTTTTGACTCTAAGGAAAGAGACCCCCTGCAAGGCTGCATCTGGCTGAAAATCACAAGGGGCTGGGAAGTGATACCTGGAAAGTCAGTGAAAGAGGCCACAGTGCCTAGGCCCCCAAAGCCCAGGTAAGGCTTCGACAGTGCCCTGAGCCTGAAGGAACCCTCCTCAGAGCTTTTTTCCCCATGTCTGCTCTGTAGCAGAGAGCTCTGGAGACTAGGTCTGTTCTGACTGGGAAACTGAGGCCCTGGGAGCAGAGCCATTGTTCTGGCGTCTTCACAGCCAAACACCTCTTGCACCAGGAAGACTGAATAAGCAGTCCCTTGGGCTACCTTTTTTGACTCTAAGGAAGAGAGACCCTGCAAGGCTGCATCTGGCTGAAAATCACAAGGGGCTGGGAAGTGATACCTGGAAAGTCAGTGAAAGAGGCCACAGTGCCTAGGCTCCAAAGCCCAGGTAAGGCTTCGACAGTGCCCTGGGAACGTGAAGGAACCCTCCACAGCGCTTTTTTCCCATGTCTGCTCTGTAGCAGAGAGAGCTCTGGAGAGACTAGGTCTGTTCTGACTGGGAAACTGAGGCCCTGGGAGCAGAGCCATTGTTCTGGCGTCTCTTCACAGCCAAACACCTCTTGCACCAGGGAAGACTGAATAAGCAAGCAGTCCCTTGGGCTACCTTTTTTGACTCTAAGGAAGAGACCCTGCAAGGCTGCATCTGGCTGAAAATCACAAGGGGCTGGGAAAGTGATACCTGGAAAGTCAGTGAAAGAGGCCACAGTGCCTAGGCTCCAAAGCCCAGGTAAGGCTTCGACAGTGCCCTGGAACGTGAAGGCACCCTCCACAGAGCTTTTTTTTCCCATGTCTGCTCTGTAGCAGAGAGCTCTCTGGAGACTAGGTCTGTTCTGACTGGGAAACTGAGGCCCTGGGAGCAGAGCCAGAGCCATTTGTTCTGGCGTCTTCACAGCCAAACACCTCTCTGCACCAGGGAAGACTGAATAAGCAGTCCCTTGGGCTACTACCTTTTTTGACTCTAAGGAAGAGACCCTGCAAGGCTGCATCTGGCTGGCTGAAAATCACAAGGGGGCTGGGAAGTGATACCTGGAAAGTCAGTGAAAGAGGCCAGGCCACAGTGCCTAGGCCCAAAGCCCAGGGTAGGCTTCGCTTCCCAAAGTGCAGGGGAACGTGAAGGAACCCTCCTCAGAGCTATTTCCCCATGTCTGTCTGCTCTGTAGCAGAGAGAGCTCTGGAGACTAGGTCTGTTCTGACTGGGAAAACTGAGGCCCTGGGAGCAGAGCCATTGTTCTGGCGTCTTCACAGCCAAACACCTCTTGCACCAGGGAAGAGACTGAATAAGCAGTCCCTTGGGGGCTACCTTTTTTTTGACTCTAAGGAAGAGACCCTGCAAGGCTGCATCTCTGGCTGAAAATCACAAGGGGCTGGGAAGTGATACCTGGAAAGTCAGTGAAAGAGGGCCACAGTGCCTAGGGCTCCAAAGCCCAGGTAAGGCTTCGACAGTGCCCCTGGAACGTGAAAGGCACCCTCCTCAGCGCTTTTCCCCCATGTCTGCTCTCTGTAGCAGAGAGCTCTGGAGACTACTAGGTCTGTTCTGACTGGGAAACTGAGGCCCTGGGAGCAGAGCCATTGTTCTGGCGTCTTCACAGCCAAACACACTCTTGCACCAGGGAAGACTGAATAAGCAGTCCCTTGGGCTACCTTTTTTTGACTCTAAGGAAGAGACCCTGCAAGGCTGCATCTGGCTGAAAATCACAAGGGGCTGGGAAGTGATACCTGGAAAGTCAGTGAAAGAGGCCACAGTGCCTAGGCCCCCAAAGCCCAGGTAAGGGCTTCGACAGTGCCCTGGAACGTGAAGGCACCCTCCACAGCGCTTTTTCCCCATGTCTGCTCTGTAGCAGAGAGCTCTGGAGACTAGGTCTGTTTCTGACTGGGAAACTGAGGCCCTGGGAGCAGAGCCATTGTTCTGGCGTCTTCACAGCCAAAACACCTCTTGCACCAGGGAAGACTGAATAAGCAGTCCCTTGGGCTACCTTTTTTGACTCTAAGGAAGAGACCCCTGCAAGGCTGCATCTGGCTGAAAATCACAAAGGGGCTGGGAAGTGATACCTGGAAAGTCAGTGAAAGAGGCCACAGTGCCTAGGCCTCCAAAGCCCAGGTAAGGCTTCGACCCAGTGCCTGGAGCCTCAAGGAACCCTCCACAGCGCTATTTTCCCCATGTCTGCTCTGTAGCAGAGAGCTCTGGAGACTAGGTCTGTTCTGACTGGGAAACTGAGGCCCTGGGAGCAGAGCCATTGTTCTGGGCGTCTTCACAGCCAAACACCTCTCTTGCACCAGGGAAGACTGAATAAGCAGTCCCTTGGGCTACCTTTTTTGACTCTAAGGAAGAGACCCTGCAAAGGCTGCATCTGGCTGAAAATCACAAGGGGCTGGGAAGTGATACCTGGAAAGTCAGTGAAAGAGGCCACAGTGCCTAGGCTCCAAAGCCCAGGTAAGGCTTCGACAGTGCCCTGGACGTGAAGGCACCCTCCACAGCGCTTTTTCCCCATGTCTGCTCTGTAGCAGAGAGCTCTGGAGCTCTGGTAGACTAGGTCTGTCTGTTCTGACTGGGAAACTGAGGCCCTGAGCAGAGCCATTGTTCTGGCGTCTTCACAGCCAAACACCTCTTGCACCAGGGAAGAGCTGAATAAGCAGTCCCTTGGGCTACCTTTTTTTTGACTCTAAGGAAGAGACCCTGCAAGGCTGCATCTGGCTGAAAAATCACAAGGGGGCTGGGAAGTGATACCTGGAAAGTCAGTGAAAGAGAGGCCACAGTGCCTAGGCTCCAAAGCCCAGGTAAGGCTTCCCAAGGCAGGGAGCTGGAAAGTGAAGGCACCCTCCTCAGCTATTTCCCCATGTCTGCTCTGCAGCAGCAGAGAGCTCTGGAGACTAGGTTGTTCTGACTGGGAAACTGAGGCCCTGGGAGCAGAGCCATTGTTCTGGCGTCTTCACAGCCAAACACACCTCTTGCACCAGGGAAGACTGAATAAGCAGTCCCTTGGGCTACCTTTTTTTGACTCTAAGGAAGAGACCCTGCAAGGCTGCATCTGGCTGAAAAATCACAAGGGGCTGGGAAGTGATACCTGGAAAGTCAGTGAAAGAGGCCACAGTGCCTAGGCTCCAAAGCCCCAGTAGGGCTTTCGACAGTGCCCTGGAACGTGAAGGCACCCTCCACAGCGCTATTTTCCCATGTGCTGCTCTGTAGCAGAGAGCTCTGGAGACTAGGTCTGTTCTGACTGGGAAAACTGAGGCCCTGGGAGCAGAGCCCATTGTTCTGGCGTCTTCACAGCCAAACACCTCTTGCACCAGGGAAGACTGAATAAGCAGTCCCTTTGGGCTACCTTTTTTGACTCTAAGGAAGAGAGACCCTGCAAGGCTGCATCTGGCTGAAAATCACAAGGGGCTGGGAAGTGATACCCTGGAAAGTCAGTGAAAGAGGGCCACAGTGCCTAGGCTCCAGCAGCCAGGTAGGGCTTCGACAGTGCCCTGGAACGTGAAGGCACCCTCCTCACAGCGCTTTTCCCCATGTCTGCTCTGTAGCAGAGAGAGCTCTGGAGACTAGGTCTGTTCTGACTGGGGAAACTGAGGCCCTGGGAGCAGAGCCATTGTTCTGGCGTCTTCACAGCCAAACACCTCTTGCACACCAGGGAAGAAGACTGAATAAGCAGTCCCTTGGGCTACCTTTTTTTGACTCTAAGGAAGAGACCCTGCAAGGCTGCATCTGGCTGAAAATCACAAGGGGCTGGGAAGTGATACCTGGAAAGTCAGTGAAAGAGGCCACAGTGCCTAGGCTCCAAAGCCCAGGTAAGGCTTCGACAGTGCCCAGGGAACGTGAAGGCACCCCTCCACAGAGCTTTTTCCCCATGTCTGCTCTGTAGCAGAGAGCTCTGGGAGACTAGGTCTGTTCTGACTGGGGGAAACTGAGGCCCTGGGAGCAGAGCCATTGTTCTTCTGGCGTCTTCACAGCCAAACACCTCTTGCACCAGGGAAGACTGAATAAGCAGTCCCTTGGGCTACCTTTTTTTGACTCTAAGGAAGAGACCCTGCAAGGCTGCATCTGGCTGAAAATCACAAGGGGGCTGGGGGAAGTGATACCTGGAAAGTCAGTGAAAGAGGCCACAGTGCCTAGGCCCCAAAGCCCAGGTAAGGGCTTCGACAGTGCCCTGGAACGTCAAGGAACCCTCCTCAGAGCTTTTTTTTCCCATGTCTGCTCTGTAGCAGAGAGCTCTGGAGACTAGGTCTGTTCTGACTGGGAAACTGAGGCCCCTGGGAGCAGAGCCATTGTTCTGGCGTCTTCACAGCCAAACACCCTCTTGCACCAGGGAAGACTGAATAAGCAGTCCCTTGGGCTACCTTTTTTGACTCTAAGGAAGAGACCCTGCAAGGCTGCATCTGGCTGAAAATCACAAGGGGCTGGGAAGTGATACCTGGAAAGTCAGTGAAAGAGGCCACAGTGCCTAGGCTCCAAAAGCCCAGGTAAGGCTTCGACAGTGCCCTGGAACGTGAAGGCAACCCTCCACAGAGCTTTTTCCCCATGTCTGCTCTGTAGCAGAGAGCTCTGGAGACTAGGTCTGTTTCTGACTGGGAAACTGAGGCCCTGGGAGCAGAGCCATTGTTCTGGCGTCTTCACAGCCAAAAACACCTCTTGCACCAGGGAAGACTGAATAAGCAGTCCCTTGGGGCTACCTTTTTTGACTCTAAGGAAGAGACCCTGCAAGGCTGCATCTGGCTGAAAATCACAAGGGGCTGGGGAAGTGATACCTGGAAAGTCAGTGAAAGAGGCCACAGTGCCTAGGCTCCAGCACCCAGGTAAGGCTTCGACAGTGCCCTGGAAGCGTCAAGAAGGCACCCTCCACAGCAGCGCTTTTTTCCCATGTCTGCTCTGTGTAGCAGAGAGCTCTGGAGACTAGGTCTGTTCTGACTGGGAAACTGAGGCCCTGGGAGCAGAGCCATTGTTTCTGGCGTCTTCACAGCCAAACACCTCTTGCACCAGGGAAGACTGAATAAGCAGTCCCTTGGGCTACCTTTTTTGACTCTAAGGAAGAGACCCTGCAAGGCTGCATCTGGCTGAAAAATCACAAGGGGCTGGGAAGTGATACCTGGAAAGTCAGTGAAAGAGGCCACAGTGCCTAGGCCCCAAAGCCCAGGTAAGGGCTTCGACAGTGCCCTGGAACGTGAAGGCACCCTCCACAGCGCTTTTTCCCCATGTGTCTGCTCTGTAGCAGAGAGCTCTGGAGACTAGGTCTGTTCTGACTGGGAAACTGAGGCCCTGGGAGCAGAGCCATTGTTCTGGCGTCTTCACAGCCAAACACCTCTTGCACCAGGGAAGACTGAAATAAAGCAGTCCCTTTGGGCTACCTTTTTTGACTCTAAGGAAGAGAGACCCTGCAAGGCTGCATCTGGCTGAAAATCACAAGGGGCTGGGGAAGTGATACCTGGAAAGTCAGTGAGTGAAAGAGGCCACAGTGCCTAGGCTCCAAAGCCCCCGGGTAAGGCTTCGACAGTGCAGGGACGTGAAGGCACCCCTCCACAGCTTTTTCCCCATGTCTGCTCTGTAGCAGAGAGCTCTGGAGACTAGGTCTGTTCTGACTGGGAAACTGAGGCCCTGGGAGCAGAGCCATTGTTCTGGGCGTCTCTCACAGCCAAACACCTCTTGCACCAGGGAAAAGACTGAATAAGCAGTCCCTTGGGCTACCTTTTTTGACTCTAAGGAAGAGACCCTGCAAGGCTGCATCTGGCTGAAAATCACAAGGGGCTGGGAAGTGATACCTGGAAAGTCAGTGAAAGAGGCCACAGTGCCTAGGCTCCTCCAAGCACCCCTAGGTAAGGCTTCGCTTCCCCACAGCCCTGGGGACGCCTCAAGGAACCCTCCTCAGAGCTATTTCCCCATGTCTGCTCTGTAGCAGAGAGCTCTGGAGACTAGGTCTGTTCTGACTGGGAAAACTGAGGCCCTGGGAGCAGAGCCATTGTTCTGGCGTCTTCACAGCCAAACACCTCTCTTGCACCAGGGAAAGACTGAATAAGCAGTCCCTTGGGCTACCTTTTTTGACTCTAAGGAAGAGACCCTGCAAGGCTGCATCTGGCTGAAAATCACAAGGGGGCTGGGAAGTGATACCTGGAAAGTCAGTGAAAGAGGCCACAGTGCCTAGGCTCCAAAGCCCAGGTAGGGCTTCGACAGTGCCCTGGAACGTCAAAGGAGGCACCCTCCACAGCGCTTTTTCCCCATGTCTGCTCTGTAGCAGAGAGCTCTGGAGACTAGGTCTGTTCTGACTGGGAAACTGAGAGGCCCTGGGAGCAGAGCATTGTTTGTGGGCGTCTTCACAGCCAAAACACCTCTTGCACCAGGGAAGACTGAATAAGCAGTCCCTTGGGCTACCTTTTTTGACTCTAAAGGAAGAGACCCTGCAAGGCTGCATCTGGCTGAAAATCACAAGGGGCTGGGAAGTGATACCTGGAAAGTCAGTGAAAGAGGCCACAGTGCCTAGGCTCTCCAAAGCCCAGGTAAGGGCTTCGACAGTGCCCTGGAACCTCAAGGAACCCTCCACAGCAGCTATTTTTTCCCCATGTCTGCTCTGTAGCAGAGAGCTCTGGAGACTAGGTCTGTTCTGACTGGGGAAAAACTGAGGCCCTGGGAGCAGAGCCATTGTTGGCTGGCGTCTTCACAGCCAAACACCTCTTGCACCAGGGAAAGACTGAATAAGCAGTCCCTTGGGGCTACCTTTTTTGACTCTAAGGAAGAGACCCTGCAAGGCTGCTGCATCTGGCTGAAAATCACAAGGGGCTGGGAGTGATACCTGGAAAGTCAGTGAAAGAGGCCACAGTGCCTAGGCTCCAACCCGGGGTAAGGCTTCGACAGTGCCCTGGAACGTCAAGAGGCACCCCTCCACAGCGCTTTTTCCCCATGTCTGCTCTGTAGCAGAGAGCTCTGGAGAGACTAGGTCTGTTCTGACTGGGAAAACTGAGGCCCTGGGAGCAGAGCCATTGTTTCTGGCGTCTTCACAGCCAAAACACCTCTTGCACCAGGGAAGACTGAAATAAGCAGTCCCTTGGGGCTACCTTTTTTGACTCTAAGGAAGAGACCCTGCAAGGCTGCATCTGCTGAAAATCACAAGGGGCTGGGAAAGTGATACCTGGAAAGTCAGTGAAAGAGGCCACAGTGCCTAGGCTCCAAAGCCCAGGTAAGGGCTTTCCCAGTGCCCAGGGAACGTGAAGGAACCCTCCACAGCGCTTTTTTCCCATGTCTGCTCTGTAGCAGAGAGAGCTCTGGAGACTAGGTCTGTTCTGACTGGGAAACTGAGGCCCTGGGGAGCAGAGCCATTGTTCTGGCGTCTTCACAGCCAAACACCTCTTGCACCAGGGAAGACTGAATAAGCAGTCCCTTTGGGCTACCTTTTTTGACTCTAAGGAAGAGACCCTGCAAGGCTGCATCTGGCTGAAAATCACAAGGGGCTGGGAAGTGATACCTGAAAAGTCAGTGAAAGAGGCCACAGTGCCTAGGGCCCCAGCACCCAGGTAGGGCTTCGACAAGTGCCCTGGAACGCCTCAAGGCACCCCCTCCACAGAGCTGCTTTTTCCCCCATGTCTGCTCTGTAGCAGAGAGCTCTCTGGAGACTAGGTCTGTTTCTGACTGGGAAACTGAGGCCCTGGGAGCAGAGAGCCATTGTTCTGGCGTCTTCACAGCCAAACACCTCTTGCACCAGGGAAGACTGAATAAGCAGTCCCTTGGGCTACCTTTTTTGACTCTAAGGAAGAGAGACCCTGCAAGGCTGCATCTGGCTGAAAATCACAAGGGGCTGGGAAGTGATACCTGGAAAGTCAGTGAAAGAGGCCACAGTGCCTAGGCTCCCAAAGCCCAGGGTAGGGCTTCCCCAAGGCAGGGAGCCTCAAGGAACCCTCCTCAGAGCTATTTCCCCATGTCTGCTCTGTAGCAGAGAGCTCTGGAGACTAGGTCTGTTCTGACTGGGAAAAACTGAGGCCCTGGGAGCAGAGCCATTGTTCTGGCGTCTTCACAGCCAAACACCTCTTGCACCAGGGAAGACTGAATAAGCAGTCCCTTGGGCTACCTTTTTTGACTCTAAGGAGGAGACCCTGCAAGACCATCTGCTGAAAATCAAGGCTGCATCTGGCTGGAAATCACAAGGGGCTGGGAAGTGATTAGACAGTGGAAAAGGCAGTGAAGAGGCAGAACCCCATGCCTACAGTGTAGCTAGGCTCCAAAGCCCAGGTCTGGCTTCGACAGTGCCCTGGAACCCTGAAGGAGCACCCTCCACAGCCAGCGCCTTTTTCCCCATGTCTGCTCTGTAGCAGAGAGCTCTGGAGAGACTAGGTCTGTTCTGACTGCTGAAAAACACAGGGCCCTGGGAAGTGATAGAGCCAGTGTTCTGGCGTCTTCACAGCCAAAACACCTCTTTGCACCAGGGAAGACTGAATAAGCAGTCCCTTGGGCTACCTTTTTTTGACTCTAAGGAAGAGACTGGGAAACTGCAAGGCTGCATCTGGCGTCTGAAAATCACACCTCAAGGGGCTGGGAAGTGATACCTGGAAAAGTCAGTGAAAGGAGAGGCCCTGCAAGGCTGCATCTGGCTGAAAATCACAAAGTGACCCTGGTAAGGGCAGTGCCTAGGCTCCAGTGCCCTGGGAACGTGGAACCTCAAGGAACCCTCCACAGAGCTTTTTCCCCCATGTCTGCTCTGTAGCAGCAGAGAGCTCTGGAGACTAGGTCTGTTGTTCTGAATGGGAAACTGAGGCCCTGGGAGCAGAGCCATTGTTCTGGCGTCTTCACAGCCAAACACCTCTTGCACCAGGGAAGACTGAATAAGCAGTCCCTTGGGCTACCTTGCTCACCTTTTTGGCTGACTCTAAGGAAGAGAACCCCGCTGCAAGGCTAGCATTCTGGCTAGAAAATCAGACAAGGGCTGGGAAGTTGATACCTGGGGGAAATTCAGTGAAAAGAAGCCACAGTGCCTAAGGCCCCAAGCCCATGGTAGGCTTCCCCAAGGCAGGGGAGCTCTCAAAGGAAACCTTCCTCAGAGAGACCCAGCTATTTCCCACATGTCTGCTCTGTAGCAGGAGAGCTCTGGAGACTAGGTCTGTTCTGACTTGCTAAAACTGAGGTGCCCTGGGATGAGCAGCAGAGCCATTGTTCTGGCGTCTTCACAGCCAAACACCTCTTGCACCAGGGAAGACTGAATAAAGCAGTCCCTTGGGCTACCTTTTATTGACTCTAAGGAAGAGACCCTGCATAAGGCTGCAGTCTGGCTGAAAAATCACAAGGGGGAATGGGAAGTGATTACCTGGAAAGTCAGTGAAAGAAGCCACAGTGCCTAGGCTCCAAAGCCCAGGTAAAAGGCTTCCGCACAGTTGCCCTGGAACGTGAAGGCAACACCCTCCACAGGCAGCTTTAGTTCCTTCCATGTCTGCTCTGTAGCAGAGAGCTCTGGAGACTAGGTCTGTTCTGACTGGGAAACTGAGGCCCTGGGAGCAGAGCCATTGTTCTGGCGTCTTCACAGCCAAACACTCTTGCACCAGGGAAGACTGAATAAGCAGTCCCTTGGGCTACCTTTTTTGACTCTAAGGAAGAGACCCTGCAATGGCTGCATCTGGCTGAAAATCACAAGGGGCTGGGAAGTGATACCTGGAAAAGTCAGTTGAAAGAGGCCACAGTGCCTAGAGCTCCAAAGCACAGGTAAGGCTTCGACAGTGCCCTGGAACGTGAAGGCACCCTCCAAGCAGAGCGCTTTTTTCCCCATGTTCTGCTCTGTAGCAGAGAGCTGCTGGAGACTTGGTCTCTTCTGACTGGGAAACTGAGGCACCTGGGAGCAGAGCCATTGTTCTGGCGTCTTCACAGCCCAAACTCCCTCTTGCACCAGGGAAGACTGAATAAGCAGTCCCTTGGGCTACCTTTTTTGATCTAAAGTTGAAGAGAACCTGCAAGGCTGCA